>JACEIK010000925.1:280683-297791 GCA_018107945.1 Datura stramonium
GATTCAAAAAGCCTGAGATAAGTACTGGTGAGAAGTTGCCTTTTGTTGTAGAAGTTGTTCAGACTATGATGAACTACCCTCTTAAGCTAGTGTAGGAAACAGAAGATATTCCAACTCAGAAACAGAATATAGAGATCATTGATGAACTTAGTTCTTGCTTCAATTGTCATTCTAAGACTCCAGTGCTTACCATGGTAAGAAATTTTATTACAAGGAACACTTACTTGCGCGCTAAACCTTCTTTATTTCCTCCGTCGCCAATTGTTATGTGGACAGCACCACAAGGATCAGGTTTACCATTATAAACTCGTGTCTATTGTACAAGAAGAGAAGAATTGCATTATCTATCAAATAATCAAGTATAACAAGCAAATAGCAAGACAGGCATACCGTACGCTCATAAGCATGAACATGCCCAGCAAACACTATATCTGCACCGGCTGCATACAGCAGAGGCTCCATAGATGACATCATGTCATCAGCTTCACCTTGATGGGCTTCATTACTATTATACCATGGCACATGGAATAACACAACCAACCAAGGAGTCTTTTTACGGTCAACCTTTAGAAGATCAGCCTACAATTGAATTTCCAATAAATACATATATATTAGCAAAACTACATGTTGCTATGCTTTTCAATAGAGCATTTCAAGGGATTCTTAGGTTTGTTTTGTCCAATAATTTCCTTATATATCACACAAACCTGACTTCCCCTACGCCCAAAAAATTAGATAGCTGAATAACCAGAAGCTAGAGGCTAGAGTATATGGAAATGTGTGAAATTAGGAAGTAAGCCACTACTGCTATTCTGAAACCAAAATGAACTAGGTCTCTATTTATTAGCATGATAATAGACAAGTTGGACTTTAACTCTCTAACAACCATAAGGAAAATTTGCTGCTTGCCCGTCTACATTCTAAGAGCTCCATGCCTAAGGTCCTTAATTTCTTCAATAACTATACCAGGTGTGGTCACCTACAATTTTCATAACTTTCTATTAAAATAACTAAAATACCTAGAAATATGAAATGATGAGGAGCCAAAGAGGAGGGCTCAGATTAGGACTTCCTAAAGATGGCATTCCAGAAAAAAGAGGAAGTGTCAAATACTACAACTGTCACTCTGTCAGAAGTGAAACTAAATGGACAAAAGAGGAAGTGTCATATTATTCCTTACACTGTGACTCTATTTCTATATCAGAACACTCTTCAAAACTAGAAGATCTCCATTTCAGGAATAAATGAGAGCTCAACTAACCTTCAGCCATCTAAATTGATCAGAGTACTCATCATAGTCGGTATATGAACCAAGCATGATTGTATGAACCCCTGCAACATCAAATGAATAGTAGAGATTTGAAGTAGATCCACTCTCCTCAAATGGCATCTTCCACCTGGAGTTGTAAGATATAAATTCATCCACAATGAATGGTATGTTTTCTTTCTCATGATTCCCTTGAGTCACCATCCATGGCCTTGAACTAGCCAGCGGCTGAACCAGTTGACCAAATGTGTCCCACCTATGTTGAATATAATCAGCATAAGAAAGGTCACCTGGGAGCAAGTGAACATCATATTTACATTGGTCTATATGGTCTAAAGTTGACTTCGTCCATCCAGTCTGGCCCAAATCTCCAGCCACTGCGAAAGTAACTGGAAACTTAGATGGTGGAGTTTTGAACTGGAACTCCGGATCTTCTCCACCACATCTGTAGAAGTACACTGTGTTATCTTGCAATGGTCCAATCACAGTATGGTGTATCATTCCGGAACTATATAACAGGTAACTGTACTTGGTACTTTCTCCTTGAGCTTTACAACTGTATTCTCCAGTGGATGTGCCATATTCAACAATTGAGGGAGAAGATTTATCAGTTGTGATCCATGATACCCTTATGTGTTTGTCACCTGCTAATGAGATGTGAACCTGCAATGAGAATTTTAGTTCAGGTGATTAAACATACAGGCACCATTGATAAACCAAAATAGCAAACATGTAACTTAAGAAGGAGATAACAGTAGGCCCGATTTGGTATGACATAAAGTGTTTCCTTTTTCTATGCTTGATTGGTTGCAAAAGTTCTGTTTGAGCTCTGAATCAAGAGCTAAAGAGGGAAAGAGAAGCTACTCAAGTGAAAACAAATCCAAGAAATTTTAGTTCTTTAATTTTTTTTAGATGTGCTAAGAAAAATACATCGAATCCTATTGTGAGGAAAGAATTTACATTTAATGCAAAGAGAAAAGTTATCTAGAAGTTAAAAACTACTTCATAATATACTTGCTTCTTGTAAGTATAATAAATATGTAAAATATACTTACAGACAAATAGATATTAATGTACAAATCTTAAGAAATGCAAGTTTGAGTATAGACTAAAAAAAATAGAAAAGGAAGAACTTTCTAAGGATTTGGTACCAATTATGTAAGGCTAATGCACGGTAATTTGAAAGAAAGAAGGGTGAAGAAGACATGTGAAGGTCCTTATCACCAAAAAAAAAAAGAGAGATGGAGGGATAAAATGAAGGAGAGTGGATAGGAAAGTAAAGGTACATTCTAATAAGTTTTGGGATCAATTGGTGAGGTGAAGGCAAAGAACATGAGAAAGTAAAGACACAACTCTTTTAAGATTTGAGTATCAATTGAATGAAGTGAATGGAAAGAATCTTAGAAAAGTATATGTACAATTCCAAGTAAAATGAATAATATTTTGAACCTATGGCCAAACGCCTACTTCAAATTCTAGATCCACTTCAAATAAAAGTAATATTTGAATTATGAAATCATTACCTGCTGAGGTTGTGAGGAAGGCTTTGGATCCCACGGCAAACGAAATGCTTTACGCGGCGGAGGTCGGACGTATTCTAATTCTCCAGCTCTGACTGTTGCGCCGACGAGCAAAACGGCCGTCAAAGAGAGTGACAGAAGTATTATCTTCGGGTTCAGTTCCATGATTGGTGCTGATGGATTTGTCGATAAAAAGCTCTTTTTGAAAATTGGTAACTATAAATACTATCAGTCCCTCTAATCATTGTTCTTTTTTCGTTTCCTTTTTTTTGCTTTCCCATTTCCCTCAATTACCGCGCTTTTTTGTTTGCTTCACCTTCACACCTACAACTCCCAATATCTCCCCACCTTTTTCTTTTTTGCTTTCACACTTCATAATTTCTTTTTCCAGATTTACTCTCATTAATTCTTTTTTAAAGATATTATACTCACTCTTGTTACGAAAATATGTGATGTTTTTAGTTTGGACACACCATTTAAAAAAAATTATTCACTCCTAAAAAAAAATATACGTTTACCGACTCACACTTAATAACTGATTTTGAAATAAAATCAAAAAATTAAAATATCACTTATTTTGAAACGCAGATAGTATTAACAACACAAGTCCTAAAAATTTACAGCCATATATTTAATATTTATAGATTTGTTATATAGTAAAATTATACCAAACAAAATAAGTATTATTAAAAAAGTAAATAAAATAAAATTTAATTCAGTGGTTTTTGTATCTTGAATATTGCACGGAGAAAATGACCTATGTTCAATTTGGTACCTTTTTCCTGTTTGAGGTTTGATTTTTTGGATTTGTACCTTTGCTGGACTACCTTTTTTTCACTTTGGGCGATGATGTTCTAATATAATAAGTTAGAATTCAAAGACAATATTTTTAGAACGTAACATGAAAGGAACCATAGTAATAATATCATATAATATAAGGAAACAATTAGTTGATTTTAAACTTAAATATAGTAGAAGTTTGATGCATAATTCAAACAATGAAAGATTTGATAAGCAATTGCAAGCATCACATTCAATAGATGCTGCTGCTGCTTTATCTTGAAGGATGCTCGCAATTAAGTCTGCACAACCATGTCTAACATGAATTTAGGAGGACGTTAGACCAAAAGCAACAAAAACAGCAAAATCAGAAATAGTAAGAAACAACGTGACAAGGCTATGCGTATGCTCGGAATGTTTCAGTACACAGAACAACGTCATAGCAAACTCAAAGTTACAGACGGAAGAAAAGAAAATGTCCCACAAACTCACATAATCACTCTCAGTTTATCAAATCATTGTACAACCAGTCGCACTGACAAGAAAGATCAGTCTAAGCACTGGAAAACTTGAAAGCCGTCTACTTCCTTTGCCTCCTTGAAAATAAGCAGCATCACTGCAAATGAAGAAAACAACAAATGAGCAAATACTGTTGAAGAAGAACTAGGCATAGCCATAAGAAAGTCCAAACGAACTCCTAGACTAACCAGAAAGTGAAAAGGCCTAACTCAGGGCATGCGAAAAATGGCAAGCCAAAGAGACCTTTAAGGCCAGATTTGTCATACCTGCTGTGGCTGCTGATAATTTGTATATCCTGGGTAGTTCCCGTAATACATATTAGGGTCCTGAGCGGGAGGAGCATATCCATAAGCCTCATATCCTTGCCCATACCCATAATATGCACCCGCACCAGCACCAGCACCACCACCCCATTGAGTCTGGTCGGACTACATAGAAAAATCAGAGTCAGCACAGTAGCAGGTTTATCTAAGTTTAACACTGCAAAGATACGCCAAAAACCTGTTTGTTAGAGGGGCTACGCCCCCAAGAAAGCCGAATGCTTTGTCCTCCCAATTGTGTGCCATTCAAACTTGATAAAGCCTGCTCAGCAGAAGCTCTGGAAATGCCGTGTGATAAAACATGAGAAAAGAACATGGACAAGAAATCTAGCAATAGACATTATTAATTGCATCTGACATTACCTACTACCAAACTGAACAAAGCCACAGCGCTTTCCAGCCACTATCTTCACATGAACCAATTCACCGTATGGGGAGAACACTTGCCGCAAATGTTCTTCTGCGACACTGGGATCCAAACCACCAACAAATATCTGTACATTTGAATATGAAGAGTTAGAAGTGCATATACTAGAAAAACAAACTTTACATTAAAACAAGCTACCCACAGTTGTATTATTGGGGTCACTTTCGCCTTGAGTAGCTTGAGGATTTTGATAGGTAGCTGCAATGGTAAAAGATGTGAGTAGAAATGCAGTCATCAGAAAGTGCTAGCATCTAGGGTCGGAAAGTCAACTCTCCAGCACGTAGAAAGAAATGGACAGCAACACAAAAACACAAAAGAGAAACAGAGACAAAATACACATCAATTGACCTAAGCTTTATACATGTAGAGTGTGAAGTCTTCATAAAACAGAAAATAGAACCAAAACACTTGAAGACAGTCCAAACCATTATAACAATCATTTTACATTTCCACCACCACATCTTCTCAGAAAGAAGATCCGCGAGCAGGGGAACAGATGAATGCATTCAAACACAGAAAAAACACAAAATTAAAACAAATATGAATTCATAAGCATTACTTTATAGCCTGCACATGAATGCACACCCTTTGAAAGTCATGGATTTAAAAGTCCTAGGTTTGTGGCATGTACCCTTGTTAAAACAAATTGCAAAGGCAGTTCATAGGGAGATGAGCTGAAGGAGCTAGAGAAATGTCCGTAAAACCATTGAACAAACAGCACTACTGACTTCAGACAGACAAACACTTCTAATTCTTAAATGCAACAATAGAGTACACATGAATCATAATTAAGTTAAAAGTGTATTTTATGGTATTCTATGAAAAGTTTCAATGTTATGTTCTCAATGTATGAGTCTTCTATCATATATTGATAACTGCAGTTCACATATAAGATACTCCTACTACATGAATAAATCGAGGATATATTCACATGATTTGTTTGTTTTGAAATATCAAAACGATTTCGAAAATAACAGACCAAAATGGTGTCAAAAGTATTTGAAATTTTTTTTGATATGGCAACATGGTGACTTGAACGCACAATCTTCGGAGGTGGAGAGAGTGCTTTCAACTTGAGCTATGCTATCTTGACTGTCAGAGATTTTTTTGAACTAACAATGCAGATATCACAATAGCAACCAAGGAAAATATCAAAGACAGAAACAGACCCTCTGAAGTTAAATATATTATTCCTAAGCATATTCCCGTAAAGACCAACAATTCCACATTATGCCAATACCAGCATCCATACCTTATGCTACCATAAAGTAAGCATACATGTGTAACCAATTTGATCCACAAGTTTCTATTTCCAACTCCTTGTTGGATGCACTTCGCAGGTCGGTTGTCTTCAAAACTTAAGTATTTTTGAAAACACAAGTTCACAACTTGCAGATCTTTTATTTAGTTTCTAAATCTCTAAATATTATTTTCAAATGACCAACTGAAAAATCCGAGAAAAAACCAATTGACAGTAATTGGAACGGAAAGAGCACTGCTCGACAAATGTATTAGAACTGAAAAAGATAGAATCACCTCAAAGTACTAACTGAAGGTGTTCCATCATATGGAATAAAACTAGTAAAATAACAGTTTTTTGCATCTCCTACAAGATTGATATATATTACATTACTTAGACAACGAAAGAAAAGGTGTTGATAGGTGAAGCTGAGTTCCCAGAATTAGTAGCAAATACCATCAACACAGACAGCTGTTAATGTGACACACAAAGGAAGGAAAAGAATGGTAAGGAAATGAAAGGAAACAGCCTGCCACAGCAATATTTAAAGGTGTGCGAGATAGATCCTAACTGAAATAACACAAGGCCAGCTGAGGAAATAAATAAACTGGTAAAATGTAGGAAGGAAATTTAAATTTTGATAGAAATGGAAATAATTTACTAAGGCTCGTAATAGTAATTCAGGAATTAACTGAATGTAGCATAAGAATGCCACAAGAATACGAAGTAAGGAAGCGTGACATAAACAAATAAACTGACCTAAAATGAGGCCACGCACTAAAGTGGAATCATTTCAGCTGAAATCAGTTCCAGGCCCCCATATGAGAGCCTCTCAGTTTCCTGCTTTGAGACAACACGAGTTTTATAAGTTTGTGCACATTTTGAAACAATTAAATGCCCCCAAGTGTAGAAAGTTAAGTACTGGAAGAAAAGGATTTTAATGATTCCACTACTTCAAGTGCAAAGCTTAAAGAACAATCAACTGATAGACTCTGAACACATCAAGAGATTTATGGCATCATTAGATGCCAGATATCAGGAATGCAGACAACAAACAGTACAGTTCGAACTGCAAACAAAAAAAGAAACAGAAAAAATCCACCTTCAGCATAGCAGATGAAAGGGTGACATCGCCATACCTTTCTGCACGGTACCCACTGGTTTCTTGTTTGCAGCCGGGCCAATCCTCATGGGCCTAGATGAACAAAGCACGCCATTCATTTCGGTCATGGCACGCAGTTGTTCACTCTCATCAGCAAACTTGACAAATCCATATCCCTTGGTACGTCCAGTGATTCTATCTGTTACAACTTTGGCACCTTTTACTGATGAATACACGGGTTTGAACGTCTCTTGTAGCACATAATCTGTCACATCAGCAGCCAAATCACCAACAAATATTGTATACTCGGGTGAATCATCTCGCCTCTCACCGGCACCAAGAGATGCCCAGTTCATACGGAAATTCTGCTCCACATTTGGCATCAAGGTGCCATTATATGTCTGTAAAACAGTTTCTGCAGCTGCATGACTCCTGAACTCAAGGAATCCATAACCTTCAGACTGGCCACTTTGCTTGTTCCTGATTACCTTAGCAGAAACGAGCTGCAAAAAAAAAAAACCGATGAAGCCAACATCATAGTGCAAATTAAAAATAAGAGCCAGTATAACTAACTCAAATTTTGATTTTTAGCGTTGTTTTCCACCTTCTCCTCTAAGGAACTTTTAAACTGTTCAATCCATCTAAATTCACCTCCAATTTTTCGTTCATTTTCAAAGCTTAGATATTAGTTTCCAACCCCAACCCCTCCTCTTCTACCAATCACCTAAGCCACTTAAAATTTTGCAACCAAATGCACATGGGAAATTTAAAATGATAAGGCAATCCTTATATATTCAATCGACTCCATATACAAATGCAACCACAACCATCTCACAAGAAACAACCCGTCAGACCATTATGAATTACGAGGACTGCATCACAGATAAGAAATGTTTTTGCAAGTCATAAACAACATCACCAAGCTATATCAGAAAGAAGCAATGTTTCTAACCAGCTCTATAACCACCTAAGAAGCCAGACTTCTTGATATTAATTTACCCTTTAATTAAACAATCGTCCTCTAAAAATTGCAGATACGAACGTAGGATTCGCAGAAGAAGATTTGTAAATTACCTCGCCGGTATGATAGAAACAAGTGGAGAGATAATTCTCATCCATCCAGTACTGCAAGTCCCCAATCCAAAGAGACCGAACCTCATTTGGATTCCCGGTGGAGCTAGGGCTAGGATTGGTGGTCGTCGGAATAGCACCGTACTGTTGAGACATAGGTTGCGATGGCTGCTGACCCCAAGAAGGTTGAGCCTGAGGTTGGAATTGCGGTTGTTGTGCCTGTGGAGGTGGCATCATCCATTGTTGTTGTTGTGTCGGCGGAGCCTGCTGTTGCTGGTACTGTTGCTGATCCATCGACATAGGTGCCATCGGTGGCTGGGCAACTCCACTTTGTGGCATCATTTTTCAGGCGAAAATCGAACGAGCTGGATTTTGAAGAAGATAGAAGAAACCCTAGGAGAAAGGAAAAGAGTTCGAACCGTGACGAGAGATAAGGTTCTCGCCGAAAGAGAGGGGGGACCTTGAAGCGTACGTGGGCCTTTATAAGAGCTAGTCAGCATAGAATGAATATTTGGGCTTTTGTTAAGCCCAACCCATATTCACCGCCCATAATTTATTAAATTTTTCGGATCGCGATCTAAACATCTTTTTCAAGTATAAACTGAAAATCTTATGAAAAAATATTAAATTACAACATAAGTTCAACTTTATCAGTACATTTTATTTAAATACTCGACAGTTTCTTATACTTATTTCAATTAAACACCTGAGCAAGTTACTTTCATTATAAAATTACCTCTACCTTATGAAACACAACAACTACATAGTCAATATAATCCCGTAATGTGATTGGGGAGAGTAGAGTATACGATAAAACAACATAAACATATTCTTTAGTATTATCTTTTCAAGAACAAAAACATTACATTTTCCTTAAATTGTGCATGAAAGCAACTGCTTTATAAGCTAAATCATTTTCATGTTTGCCTTGTAAGTGACGCAATAATTTCTAACTATTCAAGGTACTACTACTATAACACCATTGATGTTGAGAATAATATAAAATTACAGCTACCAAAATTTTGTTCCATTACGAGTGCATGGAATTTAGCAACTTCAGAGCCAGTTCTTCTTGCTCTGCCAAAGATATAGCATCAGCAGCAATACCCTCTTTAGCCTTGTTCCTTGTCCTCTCAACATCGTCGTCGTCACTGTCGAAATAAATCTTGGTTTTCTTGTTGACTCTACCTCCGGGGATTTCCGCGTCTGACCCGGAGAGTTCTTCATCTTCCTCCTCGTCCTCATCTTCTCTCCCTCTCTTATACTTCATCTTCTCCTTGATTCGTTTTTCTTTGCGACGTTTGCGGTCCAAATCCTTGTCTTCCTTGTCAGCCACCTCCAAGTTCTTTCTTAACTCGGTGTATCTCTGATTTACTGCATCATCGACAAGAATAGAACAAAGTGTAAGAAAGTAACAGATGCAATTGAAAAATTAGATGCATTAATACTTATCTAGAGACTTATTAAGCATCAGCGAAGTAAATAATTACTTCTCTGCTCTCGCCAGAACACAGAACTAGGGTCGAATAACCAAATTTTGCCGCACACTAAGCAGAATACACAGGAAACGAATGGACAGACTCGAAATGCAAGCTCTGAAGTGTTGGAATTAAGAATAGCAGCAAAAGTTTTAACATTTCATGCGGTACTACTTGGATATCATTACAAAAAAAGAACAATTTCAAATAGCACAGGATATTGGAACCAAAACTTTTGAGACTCCTGGATATAACAGTAGTACCTTTTTCTCTGTTGAGCTGAACAGAGTCTGCACCAATGCTTGATGCTGCTAATCTTGCAAGAGGAGGTAAGGTGTTCCCTTCCTCATCAAACACAACCCTTGTCCCTACCGGTCTGTGGACATTGATCTTCAGTTTCTTTTTCTTCAGAACTCTAGTGGCCAGCCTACAAAACAATTCAAACAATAGGAAGCAAAATCAATAACACTGAAATTATAAACATTATAAAATGAGAAGCAGCTAAGAGATATACAAGGCGATTTGCAAGAAGAGTATCATGGAGGTGTAACATCATATGCAAGTAAAAGATTTCTAAAATTGCACTTCCACCACTCAATGCAAATAAGATTACCAACAAAATTCTGCTAATCTAATGCCTTCTTGCTTAAAAGAAAAAATTCTACACATCAAATATTCAATTCAGAAAAGCGATTGACTTACATATCATCTCCTTTGCTTTCTCCGACTTCAAGTGTCTCCTTAGCTAGAAGGAGATCTTCCTCCACTTCATCTACATCTGATTTACCTGTATCTGGATTCTTAATTGGAAATTCCAACAAATTTTCATTGCTTGTGTTCTCTGGTATGAGAGATAATGCTTCAGACACTGTCTTCCCTTTGAGTTTCTGTTTCAGAAATCGGATCTTTGGGGTCATCGGAAGACCCAATGAAGCAGAGAATTCATCAATAGGAAGTTTTGTAACATCAAAAATCTCTTTATCTCTCTGTTTGTGTATGGACTTCAAATATGTCACAAAAGCCCTTTGAGCCAGATGTTGTAGGTCAGGGTATTTGACCAATAAAGAAGCAAGTAGATCGGAGACAGACTGTATCCTCTTTTCATTTGCCTGTTTCAAACTGATAATCAGCCAACAAAACAACAAGATGCTGCGCGACAAGAGAATATATAATTTTATGTCCACTTCAGTTGTTAAACAAAAGTGGATGAAATCCTACCTTGATAACCCGAAGCGGTATCTTTTTCTCTTCCAACTTTTCAAGCATTTTCATTTCAGATGGCATCACGAATAAAACAGATCTCCCCCCTGAAAGGTAACGAGCAGTGCGGCCAACTCTGTGTATGTAAGCAGCACAATCTTCAGGACAGTCCACCTGAAAGGTGAGTTTGCATCAAATACATGTCAAATTTTCTACTTTCTATACAATAGCATCCACATCCTTTAACGGATGAAAAATCAATAATTTTATTTCAGGCTTTCGACTCCAAAAAACATTAAGAACTAACCTGGACAACCCAATCAACCGCCTTGTTAAAATCAAGCCCCCTCGAAGCAACATCAGTGGAGAACAGAACAGAACGTTGTTCACAAAATTGGGAGTAAATTCCCATCCTTCTATCTTGCTTCATCCTTCCATGAAGACATTTGAGGGGAATCCCGGGACGGAGTTTTTTGAAAGTTTCAAAAACAAACTTTACCTGTTGAATTGGGAACATTAAAGAAATATGACAGAAGGAAACAAATCACCTGAAAAATAAGATAAAAAGTTTAAGCTGTTGAATACTTTGAACCCGATTCTATGTTTTTTTTTCTCTAATGTGTATTAATGTGTTGCTACACTTGTTTTGTACATTGCTATTTGCTGTCAGTTTTTCTTGTTTTCCTGTGCAAGTTACCGAGGGTCTATTGGAAATAGTCTCTCTACCCTGCAAAGGTAGAGGTAAGGTTTGTGTATGTTGTTGTATAAGCCTATAAGGTAAAAAGAGACAAAAGGGATAAAAACCCGATACGATGAAGATAGAGAATTTTCTTTCTCAAAAGTAGGTGATATAGTGAACGCCATTAGTGCTTTTCGTCATTAGGAACTAAACTCATTTTTCCAGTGCTCTAGGATTAAGAGCGACATTCATGTCATCTCGCAATAAAATGTTCACTGAAAATTCTCAATTTCAGAAAACCCCAAGAAGAAAGTCCCAGATACCTGCTTGCAGCTTGATAGGAAAACCAATATCCTTGAATTAAGATGTGCCTTTATAAAACTCCATAACATGTCCAATTTCTTATCAAGAGGAACAAGCATTGCTGTTTGCTGCAAGCGATTGGGAGTTGCAGTATCAGACTCCTCGTGTACACCCAAATATTCAGGGTCTTTCAGGCTAAGTCTGGCCAGATCTTGAACAGACTTCGTCTGGGTTGCTGAAAACAATAAGGTCTGCCTATGTTTAGGCAATTGTGAAATGATTGCATTCAATTCCCTCTTAAACCCCACATCGAGGATGCGATCTGCTTCATCAAGAACTAAAACCTGTTCCCTGGCCAGGAAAGACACCCAAGTCAACAATTAAATAAACGTATACAATTCTAATGTATAGGAGGAAGACAGGTACGTAGTGTTCCATCAAAAGACAGAACCAGCAGTATGCAAAGCAATATGAAACATAAACTTTGCAATTTCAAAACATATTTTTACTCGGCACCTCTAACAAAATAAATACACACATACTTTATGATTTTCTAAGTAGCACAAATGAGGACATCTGGGCTGTGTTCTTTAAAGAGGAACCAAAATTTTCAATATTTGGGTGGACAAGGCATGAACCAAAAAATGAATACCAAAAGAGATTTATGATTCATGATGCTAAGGAACTCAAAAATACATCGAACGGTACAGCAGATCTTATAAGAGTATCCAAATAGCACCAAAAGAAAATAGTGAATATAGCAACAATCAGGAAATGATAGTCCATATAGCAACAATCGGGAAATGATAGTCCATATAGCAACAATCGGGAAATGATAGTCCATATAGCAACAATCCGAAAAATAATAGTCCAAATAGCAACAATTAGAAAAAGGTAGTCCAAAAAGGAGGCATGAAACACCACAGCCCAAAACCCTTTACATAATAATGGCAGCACATATTAGTTATTAATATAGTTAGGCTGTAAGGGTACAGCCAAAAGTAATTATGAAGCAGAACGAGGGGAGGCAGCAAACAAGAAACCTTAACCAGAAGCTCATAAGAGAAATGAGGCAAAGAAGGAATTGATAGAGGCGCCTCGAGAGTTCAATACCTTCTTGATCGAGAAACTGTCCTTGCTTGTACTTCTCTTTATTAAGAGCAGTTGCCAGGCATAACAAGGTAGGGAAGCAAGAGCAGGACAAGGATTGGAAGCGGGATAGAATAAAACCAGAAGCACAGCAGTATCCAGATTGTGTGTCCATTAGGTATCCAAATCAAGAACAGCCGTGTTCAAAATGGAGGACACCAACAAAACTCGGTACGAAATACATATATAAACAAATATTAAGAAAAAGTAGTTAAGGATGTTATATAAGTTTCCAAGGCACATCAAACGCATATGTTCATTGCAATCAAATACAATTTTATATTTCATGTTCATGCTTCACTTGTGATTTAAACTGAATTGAAGATCTGACACAAGCACCAAGTCCATAGTCACATTTCATATCTTAACTTTTTTAACAACATTGGTGTGAGGGTCAGTTTGCATACACCTCGACTATTCTACCGGTAACCTGCTACCTCCCACCAGAACAGGAACCGTAACTCAAATCAAGAAGGTTTGGGCTAGAATCACCTTTTCTTTAACCCTGGCTTCTAAGGTTTGCTCCTACTTCATTGACCATCAGGCGCACCCTTGAGCATTGTTCTTAACTTATGAATATTGTATAGGCAATTATCTATACATTCACCCTTGTTTTCTTCTACAATCTTCTCTTAACCAGAATCATTATTTCTTTCAAGAACAAGTTCTTCTACCTTTAAAAGAACCGAGGTTTTTGTGTTTTCTTTTTTTGTGTGTGGGGTTAAGAAAGGTCATCTAGAGATACGAGAAAGGCACACAACTGTCACATGAATACCAAATGCATCGCGTGGTAAAAAAATCCAAGATATTCGAGTTTGGTCTTAACATCTATAGGAATTCTATACTCCCGGGGTCTCAAATTGTAGCGGATAACATAGAGACAAGTTGACCTACTGAAGTATTTTCTACGTTTCATAGTGCCATATAATCTGAACATATGACACTTGCGGTGCAAATTTGTACCGCATGTGAAGAAAGATAGGGTCAAACAAACAACAATTTGTTACAAACATTAGCTTAAAAAACATAATGATGGCATATCCTTATGGAGATGACATATTTTTTACAATTAAGAATTATACTTCTTTTATGTGGTGATTAGTGAGATTTCTAGTTACAACTTACAGGTGATATATTTGGAACTGCTTATTATGACAAGTATATAAACAAAAAATCAATTTTTGTAAGTATCACTTATCAGAAAAAATGCAACTATATATGCATCTATATATGACTAAGTTGGAAGCAAAAAGGTCAGGAATAACTGAAAGGATGTTTCTTCAAAGAAACAATTGGAGTAGAATAAATAATAGATAAAAGACGCCCAGAGAAAGACAAAAATGATTTTATTTGATAGTATGGATGATTAGTTACGGAGGGACCTTCCAAAATTGTAGTAGCTTCAACAGACAACTGTTCAATAGCTATGTTTCCAAGAAAAAAGCAGAGAAAAGGAGAAGGAAGCAGGTTCCAAACTCCACCAGCATACCCTGTGTAATCCCACGGGGTGGGGTCTGGAAGGTTCCAAAAGGTAAAAAAAGGAGGGAGTCAATCAGTGCCTTAGATGCTATATAATTACAATTAGAATGGTATGATGAGCAAACTACAGCATTGTTAGCCGTGCAAGGTAGCCTACACTACCATTAAATAGTAGGAGCAAATCAGAAAAAATTCCTGATGATGCAGAGTATGTACTCCCTGCCTCTCATCAAGAACGAGGCATAGTAAACGAGCCTAGGAGAGGAGGAAAAGAATTGTTAACTGGACCTGAAGTTGTGAACAATCAAAATTTGGTGTCTCATCCATATGCTGAAGAAGCCGTCCGGGGGTGCAGACCAGGATGTTCAGCCCATTAACATGCTCTTTTTCGGCGTCAACATCTTTGCGGCCACCAATCAGAAGGCCAGCACTAAATCCATGATGCTTCCCAACAGATTTAAGTACTTCAAAAAGTTGACCTGCTAACTCCCTTGTGGGAGACATTATGATGCATCCAACACCATCCTCTGGTCCCCATCGAGCTTTATACAATTTCTCTAGCACCTAGAAATCAAATATAATTAAGTCGGTTAACAGAAAAAGATGGTATAAAAGAAAGAAATTACACTATTAAAGAACGGGATTCAAGCACCAAAGTGCCAAATATAACAATGAAACTATTGAAGCAGCATTCCAATTAAAATTTGAATATCAAAGCAGCATCCCACATAAGAGATCTCAAGATGCTAACACTGTAATTGCTGCTAACAAAGAAGGGAACAACAGGGATGGGATCTGGCATTCAGAAGAAACATGCATGATTGGGAAGTGAATGAGTTGTTAGATCTTTTTGCAACAATCCTCAGACAGTTGAAAAGCTCAAGTGGGGGCATCACAGGGGGTATCTACACAGTAAAGGAAGGTTACCATCAGTTGGGCTCTAGAAACTCCTTGATAGACAATTGGCCCTTGAAGCTCATCTGGAAGACCAAACTGCCTCCTAAGGTTATATGTTTTACTTGGACGGCTTTATATGAGGCTTGTCTTAATCAAGACAACCTGAAGAAAAGGAAAATTCAGCATCCAAGCTAATGCTATATGATCAAAAAGGATGCCTAAACTAACAGGCATCTATTCCTTCACCGTGAAGTAGCCTCGTATATCTGGAACATGTTTTTTTGCCTCTTTGGTCTAAATTGGACCACACCAGAGCTGGAGCCTAGGGAGAGTAAAGCTATCAAAAAGATGTGGAGCAGGTGCCCACTTGTATATTTTGGCGTATATGGTTAGAAAGGAATAGGAGATGTTTTGATAGGGAGTTAACCCTTTAGGTCTTTTGAAGGCAAGATGTATTGCCAATTTGTTTAGCTGGTACAATTTGGTTCCGGCTGATGATGCAGAACATCTTTTGGTTTTTATTAGCTCATTAGTTCCGGCTTAGATATATTTTTGTAATACCGCTCCATCAAAAATATATATATATTCCCTTCAAGGGAAGAACAATAAGAAACAAAGACATATGTACTTAGCATATCTACCCATTTATGTATAATGCAGTATCCAAGTCGACTGATAAGAATGAAATCCAAATATTGACCAAGTATCAAAAAGAAATACATATCTATATCACTTGCAAACATACCGGAATAACAAAAGCCAATGTCTTCCCTGAACCAGTTTTAGCCGCGCCAAGAATGTCACGGCCGCAAAGAGAGTGTGGCAGGGAAGCCCTTTGAATATCGGTCATTGTTTTGTATTTGCACTGAGTTAACCCATCCTTAGTTTTCTTAGAAACCGGCAATTGGCTGAATCTATCACAACCAGCATACCTAGAGAATGAACCATCAGAAAGGCGTCCAACCGGAGCTTTGTGTGGTAATGGCTCAAGCGACAGCGGATTTGAACCGGATTCCGGTTTACCCGATTCTATCCATGCCTCCAGAAGCTCAATTTCATGAACTTCTGATAACCGGTTCTGTATTTTAACTTTCCGTGACTTAGGCGCGTGCTTTCTCATACCTTTGCAATTGTTTTCTGGGTTTTGCTTCTCAGACTAGGAGAGCTAAGTGAGAATTAGGTGTTTATTGATTGCACAAAATTGGACAATAATTTAGTGATTTTGAGAAGAGCTTGTTTCGGGTATTATTGATGGAAGTGGTCTCGCCGGGAAGCAAAATGTAAACGGACGGCGAGAATTTGACGCAGAAGCGGCGATGACGGCGAGGGAGGGTTTTGGCAAGATTTAAGGTTCGGATTTGGGCCACTTGACATGTTACATGGGCGGGTCGGGTCAAACGGGTTAATTTATTAAAGAGGAAATTTCATAAATCGGCAACAATTCGGAAGAAAATAAGTTTAAGTAGCAATATTTACCTATTTACATAAAATGGCAATATTTTATGTGTCATGTGTTGTTGTATTTAATATAGGTAAAACGTAATAAAATACAAATATAAAATCTGGAATTTGAGTGATTTTAGGAATTATGTCTCAAATAAAAGTTCAGTTACTATAAATACTCAAGTGATAATTACTCCATTTTATTAATAATAGGATTCTAATAAAGGACATAAT
>JACEIK010000925.1:321937-333864 GCA_018107945.1 Datura stramonium
TAAACTAACACTTAAGAAAACAATTTTACCAATTGCCAGTCCCCGGCCTAATAGACCATTGAATATTACTTTATAGTATTTGACCGGATCTTTTTTCCCAAAATCACTCAACTAAATTTACAATAAACTCATTTCTTACACCTGACTCACGCACTCATAAGTCAAAATAAATTTCATCCCCGGCTATTCTCGATTTTTTTAGTTTGATCTTTGAATATTAATTTTCATTTATTTTAATACAAAACTGACGAACTCTGTTGGTTTATGATACAACAAATTTTGCGATTTACTTTAGTGATATGCTCAATTAGAAAATATAAATTTTTGTATCTGAAACTAGAGGAAGTCGACGAATCTATCGATTCCGATCCTTCAAAAATAGATTTTTTTCATCAAAAGCAAATCAACCAACTTTATTGAAAAATGCAAATATTTTTTTTTTCAATCTTTCTGAACTTGTCATGAAATTCTATAGAGTGAGAAGTTCAATTCCCACATATATTGGAGAACTGAAAGTCATTATAGATCTAGATCTTTCTGGTAACCACTCTTCAGGCATGATATTAAGTATTTACCAAAAAAATTAACGTAGTTGAATTTATAACGAGGTCAAAGACACACGATGTGAATTAAATCAAGTTCCCCTATTTTTGCTTAATATATGAGGTAAAATTATATTGAACATGTAGGCGGAGCAAGAAGGTGCCACGTGGAATCAAAGTACCACTAATGAGAAGTCAAGTTGACCAACCGAAAAAGATCAGCGAAGTTCTTGTAAAACTATATCTAAAATCAAAAGTCACTCAACTATGATCAGTTTTGTATTAGAATTAAATGAAAATTAATATTTAGAAATCGAATTTTTTAAAAAAATTATGAGAATAGATAGAGATGGAACCCATTTTAATTCTAGAAAGACAACCTTAATTAATTGAGAAAAAAAATGACCTTATGATACATACATAACTTGTAAATGTAATCTTCTAACATGAGAAAACTCAAAACTATGAACAAGCTACTTTGCCAAAGGGCTCTCCCTATATCAATGGAGTTGGCTTCTGAAACTCGGGCAGAATTTTTACATAAACATCTTGCAGCAATTTTACGTAATCCTCAATTTTGTCCGCGACCCAGTCATCGGTTTTGATGGGAGGAAGAAACTTAACTGTTAGAGGAGTCGGTCTTACGTGCAAGCTGCCCTTTCTCCATGCTAGATGAGTGCCTGACATTACAATTGGAACAATAGGGCGTCGTGTTTGCAATGCCAAGTGCACAAACCCCTGCACCGGAAGTACACAAACTCAATGGTTGCATTTTAAGGTCTCATTTGAACAGATCGAGGAACCTATTAGGCCAAAAGCTCCATAGAAAGCAACAGACGGAAAATCTTGCCTTTTTAAATGGTAGCAATCGTCCATTTTTGGACCTGGTGCCTTCCGGAAATATTATTAAGGATAGATTGTTTTTGGCAACAGCATGAGCAGCCTGGAAAATTTATTCAAAGGTTAGTCGGATGTATAAATAATGGCTTGATAAGAGAAACATGGAGGCAAATGAAGAATGTACCTCGTTCATGGACTCGATGGCTGCAGCTGGATTAGAACGATCTATACGTAGATGGTTTGCTAAAACATAGAGCTGCCCAAAGAGTGGATACCATATGATCTAAAAAATATGAAGTTTAACCTTAGTTTGGATCAAATTATGTCAAACAGAAGCCTATTATGATCAAGGGAAGTCTCAGACGACGTAAGTGAATTAGCAACAGTTAACAAGAATATGATTGAACGGGGATACTACGAGATATTAACATCTATAAGAAAATAGGGGCAATCTGGTGCACGAAGCATCCCGCATTCACGCATGATCTGAGGAAGGGCCACACCCAAGAGGGTGTAATGCAGGCAGCCTAACTGAATAATCATATAAATTTCTATTACCTATCCTCCAGTACACATGCATATGTACTATACAATCTCAAAGTTATAAAGAGAGGCTCTGTGAGAAACACCTATGATATATTGTCAGCTACAGGTATCAACTATTTTCACTTGATCCAAATGTTTCGCAAAGATACCTCTTTTTTAGCAATGCCAACAGTGCCAGTTGGAGTCAGCCACATTATGAGGAAAATGTCGATAGGAGATGCGTGGTTACTGATATAAATTGCAGTCTCCTCGGAATATTCAGCGCCTTCTATTGTTATAGGATTTCCCAATATCCACAACTGAGATGAACAAATAGTAACCATCAAAAAACTTTAAAGGTAGAACCAATAAAGATTTGTTTTTCGATTCATTCCTTCAAGTTATGAACTCTTAACATATATGGTGAATGAATTGGGAACTTGAACTTTGCTATAGCTTGCTAAGTAATCATACAGGTTAAAATGACCTTAGCAGAACTAACAATGTCTGTACCATAGGGAAAAGAAATTCAACCTTAGCAGTTATAAATTAAAGTAAGAATACATATCATTAACTATGATTAAATGATAAATGTGCGTGTGAAACTCACATTCATTAGTTTGGTGTAAACACCGGTTGTGAATAAGTATTTATCCAACCAATCCCTTTTCTTTTTTCTTTTCTACTTCTTTGGTTTATCATTGGGGAGCCCCATAAAATACTAATGATAAGAAGTTGTGACTTGTCCAACAGACAATCTATATCTTCAACCAATCATTTATAAGGTTAAAAGAAACAGTACTAAGGGTATTCAATTCCCAACAGAGGCATTTCTTCCTGTTTGTCCAAATCTTGATGGATAGAGTTGCCGATATCAGTGTTATGCTGGTAGAATAATATAACTGATACTCGTGAAATTAGTCGAGATGCACACAAACTGAACCAGACACCCCATCTATATATCTTTTGATGAACACAGACAGTTGGAAACAGGGAACAAGACCAACAAAAACAGTACTAAGGGCGTGGTGAGAATTATGAGGCCTAAAACTCAATTCTCCATGCCGGCGACTCTTTCCATTTGTTCAAGTCTTGATGGACAGAGAACTCAATACATGTGCTCATAGAATAAGCTGACACTCGTGCTAAAATTACTCGAGATGCGTGCAAACTGACCTAGACAGTTGGCAGCAGGGAGCAAGACCAACAAAAAAACAGGTACTAGAACATTCAATAATATTTGGAGACACAAAAAAGTTAATGAAGAGTACCATCAATCTTCCAGTGACATGTCCATATATATTTCCCTGCCTAATCCTTTGATATGGCCAAGGAAGAAGCAACAACATAATAACAGCCCAAATGAATGTAGTAAAGATCATCACCACAAAGCAAATTAAAATCCTAATCCATGAAATCAACACAGTGACCCAATCATCTTCTGCTCTTTTCTTCTGTCCCAATTCCTCTTCATTAGACACTGCTTTTCTTGGTCCATCACAGTCCAAAACTGAACCAGCATCAAAATAACTCCCAAATCTCCTATTCCTCACAAACCCACTAGCCAAACTAGCACCATCCATACCCCTGTGAAAAAATAAAATCAAAAGAAAAGAACCTGTGGTACAGAAAAAGTTCTTTTTTGATTGAATGAACTATTTATAGTGGAATCTTGAAAGTTCTATTCAGTCATTGAGACAGTGGCACACAAGAAAGCAAATAAAGATGAAAACTTTGAAATGCAATGGAAGTTGAGTTCGTTTGTTGGAAGTCAAATTATTAGTTTCTCATTTAGGTGCGTTTGGTAGGAAAGAAATTGGAAATAAGTGTTTTTTATTTATATTTGTGTCACAGAAACTATTTTCTTCATTTTAAAAGAATATTTTTTGAATTTTTTAATTAATCAAATATGTAAAAAATTTAAAAATAACTTTTTTTCATATCAAACACTCCCTTTAAAAATATGTAAAGTACCTTATTATTATTATTATTNTATTATAAGCTTGGAAAATTGAGAGAAGGAGCTGAAGAAACTGATGGTTATAATTGGTGCACAAAGATCGCGGCAGAATGAATAAAATTTTGTTATTTTTAATTAAAAATTTTAAGTTTGATTAATTTTTTTTTGTTGAGATTTTAATAATTACAACATCAATTCAAATTAATTAAGCCAGTCAAAGATTTTCATTTATCAAATGTATTAAAGGAACAAAAATATATTCGCTTGTCTTATTTTATGTGTCTTAGATATAAATATAAGAAAAATACTAAAAGACTTTTAGCTTTTGTAATATTCAATTAAAGATGTTTAGAATGTCTTAATGTTGTTAAATACTCGTTCAATTCACTTTTACTTATCAAACTTATTTCGTATTAAAGTCAAATTCACACCCGCAAAACGAACAAAACTAGAAAAAAGGGGTGGGGGGTTGTCTAGTCTCTGTTGGTTCTTAATCTTTGTCTCAATGTAACATATGGTCCTGGTCTCTGTGGGAGGATTTTCTTATCTTATTTTCTAACTGAAATTTTCAATTTTTTTATAAAAAAATAAAATAAAATTCTGTGTCCTAAAAGATTCACCCTTGTTTTTCTTTGTCCTTTTCCTGTTTAGACTATACTATTTGGATTTTACCCTTATATTTAAAAGTTGTGCAAATATAAATCTTCAGAAATTATCCTTGTGAACAATATTAGACTGAGGGATTAGTTATTATTTTATGTTTGTTGTCTCACGATAACATTATAATTCCGAAATAAGTTATTCCGAGATTTTATTTCAACCAAATGTGAAATAAACTCATTCAATAATTAATTTTGAGACTATTTATATTATATCCCTCATACCAAATGAGTCCTCAGAGTTCAATATTTGCTCATATATTGTGTAACCTTACGACGGGATATTAGATTATAACTAATGTTTGTAATAACTTATAAATTTTTAATCATGATCTAATGTCAAAATTTTTTAGGTTGTTCAAAAGATATTCTTAAACAATAATCTAAAAAATTCATAAGTTATAAGACAAGTTAAAAGATGATAATTTACTAAATAGCCATCCCAAATATGGATAACTAACAAAAATTCAGAAAAATTAACCTGAATCGTCGTCCACCCTACTGCGTAACCTAAAACTAGTCATCATATGTATAGTACATATAATATGTGTATCACTCTATATAATCAGTGAATTATCTATATGTCGACTATAAAAAGAAAAATAGTGAATTCGATAGGCTATTTAGATAAAAGTAGTTGCTCATAAAACTAGAGTAAACAGCATAGTTGGGCCGGGGGCATAATCCTCTAGCAACCCGAGAGCCCAAGCGCGCGAAAAAGTCTTATTTCACAATTCGGATCTCAGAATTTGGCGCAAAAATCAAAAGAAATTCCCCCAAATTTCAATATAATTTCATTTTGCAAATCCCTCCGATTCATATTTCAAATATTCAAAACTCAAAATTTTTTACCTTCGATTCATCTTTCAATGGCAGATTTCGAACCTCCATCTTTCTCTCTAGGGCTCGATTTCGACATTGATTCGGAGCCCCAGTCCACTGTACTACCAAAACCCTCGGCGAGCTTACGGACAATCAAAGAAGATGACGACGACGACGATGATTTTGAATCCCCCAGAACGGATACGGATCCGAAAGCTTCGGATCCACCTAGATCTCTCAAACGCCTCCGGCGTGGGGCCATCTCAAAATCCGAACCGGCGGCTCAAAAGTTAAAGCTAGGAGAGGCATGGTGTAATGTGGACGATGATATTGAAGAGTTCTCTTCACAGGAGGATGAGCCCAAGGGTAAAAGGCTTCACCTTTTCTTATAGGGTTTTATCTTTAGCTGCCTTTCTACATTTTACCTCTATTACTGTTACAAATCCGTAAATTTGAGCTGGGCAAAGTATATGAGTCTGCTAATTCTTTCTTCTATTTCTGTGGTTTGACTGGTGAAATTAATTAATCCATGCTGATTTCTATTTCAGTTGGTTTCCATTCTTTTATTTTTTGGGGTTCTATTGCTTAAGATATGCTAGTGACACACAGTTTCAGAGGTTGAATTTGGGATAACCTAGTAGTAGCTGAAAAGCTCTTATTTTCATTTATTGGGACTTGTAAGTACGTCTTAAATGAATATTTCATAATTTAAGTTATGTATCACCTGAATAAAATTTAATGCTGAAGCTTAATTAGGTATTTTTAAGTTAGGAAGGAGCTTGTGAGATTGATAGAAATGAATGAAGGGAAGACTCTTGTATTTCAATAATCTGCTATTATGAAAACAAGATTCTGATATAAGCTTGTTTTAGAAGTAAAAACTTGCACGACAAGTTCCGTTAAAATCTGCTTTAGAATCCAAATGCATTGGCCTGTGTGTGCAACAGCATGATAATTGAATGAATAGTTGATGAGATAAACCAATATCACTTTGGACCAAGTAATTTCAAAAGATGTGTGGTTAGGCCAGAACATAATGAAAGCAACCATATAGACTAACGAATTAGTTTGATTAAGTATCAATTGTTGTTACGCATACAGTACTAGGCTTTGTTTTAGGTGTCTCTTTGTTTATTTAGAGATAATCTAATGATTGAGGAACAAATGTGCTTTCTTTTCTTTAACGACAACATTTGAGTCTATTTATGTGCGCACTTAGTCTATTCCATTGGATACTTGCATCATTGACAAGTACACAGAGTTGGATGACCATGTCCATCAAAAATAAGACATACATGAAGAAATCGCTGAATTTTTTTAAAATCTCTACTGGGTTTGAACTCTAATCCCTTACGATCTTCATTCCAACCTTGTTAACCACTAGGTCATACCCTTTGGGTATTGGGACAAGTGGGAAATTTAGGGAACCTTGAATTTGTTTAAGCTAATTATTAGAATTGGAAATGAAATGAGTCCTAGTATGCAAAATGGATATAGAAGATTCAAATAGCTGATCCACTTGTTACCATTCTCATAAACAGATTCACATAGAAGACCCTAACTAGCTTTGCAATTTAGTTATTGCACAAGGAAAGTATGTCATCATTTTGCCTTATACTATGTACTAGAAGCAACATTTGTGTTTGTTTGGTGGACATTCTGTTGTTATTCTTAAATTTCCTACTAGCTGTATGCTCAAGAAGCATGGCATGAGAAATGCACCATCATTATTAGCTTTTTACTAGGGAATTCTACTTATGTTTCTGTAAACTATGTGGTCAGCAAGATCTCTATGTCTAGTACAAATCAGATTGCTTAACCTCAAGGTTTTGCACTTTCTTTCGTTGTGTTTTAATTTGGGATACTACCCTACAATTTTAATCTCCATATTTCTTTTAGTCTGACAAATCAGATCACATATAAATGTTATGTAGTTTGTTATAGATTTTTTGAAAATTTATTAATAACCCTCATGCATTTTTAAATTGTTTGCATCAGATCATCCAAAATGTCACAGTTCTGTGTGTAGCAGTTCAAAAATCCCGTTACAGGGGAAAAGGGTATTATCCTCACAATCTGTAAACAGATGTACAGGAAGGAAGAATGAGGCTTCAAATGTTTCTTCCATTTCCCAGAGTATGGGAACTAGCACTTGTAATTTGATCTTCCCAGAGTTAACTATTAGTCCGTTGCGAAGGTTCCAGTTGATTGACTCTGATTCTGATGAGCCTTCAAAAAGTGAATTTGTGGAAAAAGAATCAGCTTATGTGGATTCTCCTTTGAGCGGTAATCTGCAGCACAGTGGTGCAGATTTTAGTTGCCAGAGAAAACCAGGACCTTCTGCTGGAACGTTGAAGACTAAAGATCTGTGGGAAGACTTCTGTTCAGAGAAGACTTTCAATATTCCTACACCTGCTCTTGATGAGGTTTGTGAGGAATATTTCAAATCAGTAAAAGATGGAAAAAGAACTCAGCCTACTAAGACTGGTTTAACTGAAAGTAACATGCGGCCTCAAGGCCCTCTTCTCCCTGCTCACTGTTACTTTTTCCATAAAGATCCAAGAATCCAAAAGCTAGTTCGTGATCGTTTGCCTTACTTTTTTCCCTTGGGTGCTGACAATATTCCTGGACAAAACCAAGATGATGGATCAGTTATAGATTACATGTAATATATTTGCTTCTTGCTTCTCTGTTATTTTTTTTTCTTCATGAATTATGACTTATTCCAAAGGTATATGTGCATGTTGTCTTCAGGGGTCAATTTTGTCATGAAGGAGGCTCTAAAAAGACTTCTCAAAAATCTGCTGTTGTGGCAAACTCTAGAAAGAGCAGAAAGAAGGTCAAACAACCAAATTCTGTGGAAGAATCACAAGGATCCGAGAGATGGGTGAACCCTAAGAGCTCTGCTGTTATTCCAAAAGATGCCGGCAGGAGAAGGGTGCAGGCAGTTGGCAAATCAGCGGGTCATTGGTACACAACTGGAGATGGAAAGAGAGTAAGTTGATTTTCGGTCTTAGTATTTGGAGCTTGTCATTGATGTATTTATTGAAGTTTTATGGTTAAATAGTTGTTGATGAACCAAATTCATGAACTGTACTATAGATACTGGTTGCTTCTGAAATTTGGTAAGAGTTTGTACTAGTTGGCACACTGGGTGCCTCTACACCATAGTTGGGATACGGATGTATGTGGGTAAATCACTAAATTTATCCCATTCTTCTGCAACTTGGAATACTCGTTAGACATTTGTGTTCAGTTGGTGCACAAATGGAATCTCCTTGTTCTTTTAGAATCAATTCATGACATTCATGGAATCTCTTTGGTGTTATTTTAGAATTGATTCATGACATTCATGGGAATCTCTTTGGTGCTATTTTAGAATTGATTCATGACATTCATGGGAATCTCTTTGGTGTTATTTTAGAATGGATTCATGACATTCATGGAATCTCTTTGATGCTACTTTATAATTGATTCATGACATCCTATCTTCTGTACATTAATCAAAGAGTTGATCTACTGTTTTTTATCAGGTTTATGTTGCCAAAAATGGGCGGGAGTTTTCTGGTCAAAGCGCATACAGGTGTTACAGAAAGGTACATTTCTTCTATCTTCATTGCTATAGTCAATAATGGATGTGTACACTTAACTCATTGTTCTCTTTTTGCCTTTCTTCATTGCTATAGTCAGTAATGGATGTGTACACTTTTTAACTCTTTGTTCTCTTATTCCCTTGATATATTGTCATTGATAAAGTTTGATACTTCTGAAAATTTTATACACAATCATCTGATGAATGCATATCCTGTATTTTCACCCTTTTGCAGGAGAGTGGAACTGGGTTTAAAAAGTCAACAAACAAAACTGCTGGCAAAAGCAAAGCAACTTCAAAGAAGAAATAGAGCTCCTATAGAAACAAATATGCGCTCTGCTTTCATGTTAATATGTTCTGGAAAAGAAATTTTGTTTCACCTTTTTAGTTCTTTTTATTGGAACTTTAGGCGGTTCTCAAAAAAAAATAGCGAAAAAAGTTGTCCCTAGAGTCGATCAAAAGTATTGTATAGTAGTAATTTGTTTTCTATGATGACAGATAATATGAGAAATGCTCTATTCTTGATGTTTGACAACTTAGTTAAATTCTACAATCTGAGGTACAAGATAATTCATCTTGCAGTATTCTGCTAGGTGAGAATTGTTAACATTTGCTCTTAAAAACATATTTTCCTCGTTTTAATTTGTTTGTCTGGTTTTGATTTGGTATGAAATTTGAGAAAAGTAAAGAATATTTTTAAATCTTATGGTTTTAGATTAAAGATATATAGAATTTATAAAAATATCTTCAATCTTGTAGGTTTAAAACATGTTATGTGGAAAGTTAAAGCTAAAGGGTTTTTGAAAAAGAAAAAAAGATATGTTTCTTTTAAACGGACTAAAAAAATAAGATAAACAAATTGAAATAGACGGTAAACTGACAAAAGAAACAAGCTTAACAAAGAGTAGATATATGGTACTTTTTATAATTCATTTTGTTAATATTTTTTTCTCATCTTTATTTATGTGTGACTATAATTTTAAGTAGTTAGATCACATAAAAAGGATAAAAGTCGAAATTTAAAATGTAAAATAAGTTATTTTTGTTACACATTTTAAGTACTAGAAGAGAAAACAAAGTAAATACATAAGGGTCAAATATACCCATTCTCATTAGCCCAAACTTTGCATCTGAAGGGCCTTTTCTTTCTTTCAAAACCAAACAGCCCATAAAAACCCAACTAACAATATTAAGTGCAAATAAGCACCTCAAATGTTATATCTGACTAAGCATATTTAATCTTTAATTTTTTAAAATAAAAAAGAGTCAAATATATCGTTGGACTATCAAAAATAATTTACAAATATCTCTTAATATATTTTCGATTCAAATATATCCTTTCCCGTTATACTTTTAATTTAAATATACCCGTCTCATTATATTTTGATACAAAGTTACTTTTCATTTTAACCGAGGGCCACGTGATACTCTTAGAATCAAATGGGATTGAATATCACATTAATTTTACAAACTCTACCCATGAAAACTTAAACACCAACTTTTATAACATGTTTTATAATCTTTCCGAGCGTGATATTGCTAAGAGTATTAGGTCATAAAACCATAATATGAAGAGATAACATTGAATAAATTTTTAATTCATAATAAATATATTTATTCGTATCAAGTGTTCACATCAATTGAACAAAAGGAAATATATTCCGGCCTCCCTTTTTATTGCGGGGGCAAAAAAAAATTTATAATAAACAAATTTTAAAAGGCCAAAAACAATTTAAAGTAAGGTGATTTACAAGAATAATTTTAGACACAGATGAGCGATAATTTTTTTTATCTCGCTTATTTTATGAATAAATTTAGTTTTTAAAAAAATTTACTTAAATAAACTAAACGAATCATATTTTTATGAGCTAATTTTACTTTGCGTAAAATAACCACTTTAGTTAGATCTTCTTTCTTTCCCACCATCTTATATAAAAAAAAAAGTAAGAAAAGGGATTAGGAGAGGGGAAGAGGGAACATGCACAAGTGCTTGGTGCAATAAGCCAAAAATGGGTGCACGTGCTCATTCCCTTGGATACCCTGAACCTGAAGTGAACTACTAATATATTTTTACATTATAAAGAATTATTAATTTTTAATAGTGTTTAATTTTTTAGAAAACATATAATAAATTAGGATAATTTAGTAAATTATATTATTTATTTATTATTTTTCTTAATGAGCGTGAAATGAGTTTAACCAATTTGAAATAATAATATAGTATGATTTCAGATCTTATATATCCTTACTTTTATGAGATAAAAAAATTGTTTCCCGTAGATCTACGTCTCAAGATGGGTGTTTCAAAATAAATCTAATAAATTATATGAGTGTGAAAACTAAGTAATTTGACAATAAAAATAGAAAGATAATCAAAGCAAGAAAATAAATAAATTGTGATNATATTAATAATAATAATAATAAAGAAAAGAAGGAGCATATAAAATGCTTCAGATTAGAACCATGCTCTCCCATTAAAAAAAAGAGAAGCAGCTTGACTACCTACTAATTTCTTATCTAAAATCTCTCGATCGCTCTTCTATTTAGATCTTAAGGTTATATCATTGGTGGGCTAAAAATATGTCATATCAAACAATTCAACGTGTATGAAAATACTTTAATTTTTTTTTATTTGAAGAAGATAAATTAATATCACAGAGAATATGAAATTTTGCATTTTAAGAAGTTAACGAAATATTTTTTAATAAAGATATATATAAATTTATTTTTTAAAAGAAAAATTGAAGATCTCTCATCAAAATTTGATTTTAGATCACCGATTTTATTGAATTATCTTTGAATATAAAGTTTTATTTATCCCACTACAACTTTCAGTGATTAACTGAACTTGCTAGAAGAGAATTTTATTCAATGAAATAAGCATATATCAACAATTTTCTCTGTAATTTTGATAATATTTCTTCTATTTCATTTAATAGTATTTTTTTATTTTTTAATATGATAAAAAAAATTATTTCAAAATTTTA
>JACEIK010000926.1:52265-131873 GCA_018107945.1 Datura stramonium
AGTCAGGCTTCATGTGTGCTCATATGGGGTATGTCGGTTAAGAGAATCTCCCACTGTTCCTCATGATTTATGCATGTTATGATTATGTATGTTGGCTCAAATCATGTTAAGTAAATCGCTTCTATTATGATTATGATTATGTTATGTTACGAATGTTTGTAACCCTAGAGCCAATTGATATGTTATTATGATTTACAATACGAGCATGTCATCCTACTCTTATGATCATTTATGAATTTCATATATGTTTTAAACGTCCATTTTACTTACCTTGCATACTCAGTACATTCCACATACTGACCGCATACTTTCTATGTTGTATTGTTTCATGATACAGGTCCCAGTTCTCAACCTAATCCTCACCCCAAGATAGTTTCAGATTCGCTCTCAACGCTCTTGGTGAGTCCTCATGTTTCGAGGGTTGTATGTTCAAACTCTATGTTGTTCTTTCCGTTTCTGGAGTGACCACGAGTCGTGGTTAGACCTCACGACTTGTGAGGTCACCTGTGGTCTACATTGGAGGGTTGGTCAAGGTTTTTGGGCAGTAGGGGTCACGGGTGGTGACCACAAGTCATGATCAGCCACCACGATTCATGGGGTCCTCCTGAGTGTTTTGGACAGTGAACTTCATGGATCCTAACCACGACTAGTTCCCCTTGGCAACGACTCGTGAGGTCCCTCGTTAGGGGCCCTAGCAGTGTTTTCCCTGCGTTTTAATAAGGGTGATTGTGTAATTCCTAAGTTCCTAAGGCCTAAACTACGTCATTTTATGCTCTAAATGGGGACTTTTAAGGGGGATTAGCTCATTTTAGGCCTCATTCATGCATGCAAGAGTATAGAGAGGAATCTAGAAGGTGATTCAAGGTGTTCCTCCCCAATTTCTCTAAATTCCATCTTGGGCTTTCAAGGGAGATTAAGAATCGGTGTTTCCAGGCATGTAAGGTCATCAATGGGTGGTTCCTTCCACACCCATGCTCCTACTCTATCATTTTACTTATAAATTATCAAAAACTCATGGGGTTTTGAAATTGATTTGTATAAAATTAAATCATTTAATTATGGGTCTTGTAATTTTGAAATCTTATCATAATCTACTGATTTTGATCATCTTTTGGGATTTAAATTGATTATGATATTGTTGATTTTGAATTTCTAAACAATTAATCTTGATTATGCATGCCCCATGATAAATCGATTTATGATCCATTGATCCATTGGTGCTTTGATAAGCCCAGCATGAATTATGAATTTATTTTTGAATTTATTTTGTTATCTATTACGAACTTAGGAATTTCAAGCTACATGCATGATCTACAAATATGTATGAATTTTATCAATCATGAATTATGTTTTTGTCTTACCCACGGGCCTCAAGTCAAGGCTAGTTCACGTATGTTCAAGAATGTTTATGATTATCATGATTTAACTAGCCCATGAAGTTATGTATGTATTATTATGGACACTATATATTTTGAGGTAGTATCAGACACCGAGTAGGTTCGGGGGCTGAGTTAAGCCCGGATCTTATGAACTACGTACCCTGTAGGTTATGTTGGGACCTTTTATGTTTGTCCCTATCCCAAATGGACCTTTTCATGGTGATACCACGCTCGCTGGTTATACCATGTCAAAGTACGAACACCCTCCCGACTAGGGTTACAAGTCGGGCTTCATGTATATTCATATGAGGTATGTCGGTTAGAGAATCTCCCATTATTCCTCATGATTTATGAATATTATGATTATGTATGTTGGCTCAAGTCAGTAAAGTAAATCAGTTCTATTATGATTATGATTATGTTATGTTATATGAATGTTTGAAAACCTTGGGCCATATGATATGTTATTATGATTTACGATACGAGCATGACGTCCTACTCTTATGATCATTTATGAATTTCATATAAGTTTTAAATGTCCATTTTTCTTACCTTGCATACTCAGTACATTTCAATTACTGACCGCATACTTTCTATAGTTGTATCGTTTCTTGATACAGGTCCCAGTTCTCATGCTTATCCTCACCGTAGCTAGTTTTAGCTTTGCCCTCGCGCATTTTGGTGAGTCACTCATGTTACGAGGGCTACATGTTCATACTCTATTTATTTCTTTCAATTTTGGGATGTTGGATTAGTTGGAGAGTTGTACATAATCTTCCTGTCTGTTTAGAGGCTTATCAAACTACAAGTTGTATTCCGCCGTATTGTATAAGTCTAGTACTGATTCTCTCTTATGCTATGCTATGATTACATTCCATATGTTAAGTCTTCCTCTTATATGATTAGGTGAATGCATGCTCATGCCATGGAGTCGACTTGGATTTGAATTGGAATGCCATGGGTCGACTTGGGAGTCTCTCGGGGCTCCTTGTCCCGTGTCTATGATCCGGGTGTATGTTTGGGTCATGACAAACTTGGTATTAGAGCCATAGGTTTATTTGTCCTAGGGATTCTAAAAAGTTGCGTTAAGTAGATTCTTATTCATGGGTGTGAAGCGCGCCACACTTATGAAGAAGAGGCTACAGATGTTTAGAAATGTTCCCTTCTTTTATGATCTATGTCGTGCGGTGAACGTATTTTACTCTTCTAATTCGTGTTATTCGCGTTAGAATAATCATGCCTCCATCGAGTGCTGCCGGGAAAGCGGTAATGGTAATGATCATAGAGGCACCCATGATGGTGACATCAGCCAGCTCTACCTGTTCATGAGGAGCATGTGCGAGCCGGCTGCCCACTTGCTGAGTTTAGGGCGGCGGTGAGATGGCTGGCCTGAGCCATGACTACCAGTCCAAAATCAGGCATGGCACATCTCCTCGAGAATGGGAATGCAGTGGAGGCTAGGGTGAGGACTTTTTGAGGATGAGCCCTCCGGGTTCACGGGGTCAGGATGGACGAGGATCCACATGATTTCGTGGGGAGATTCTTAAAATTACCGGAGTCATGAGGGGTAGACAATGGGAATCGTTGACGACTTCCTATCGGCTAAAGGGAATTCTTATATGGTTTAAGAAATGGAGAGATGCTAGGGTGGCGAGTGTAGGCCGATAGGTTGGGATGAGTTTCACACCCCATTCATGGATCGATTCTTTTTTCGGGAGATGAGGGCTCAAGGAAGAGGAGTTTATTAATCTAAATCAATGTAGCATGTCTATCCAAGAGTATGCATTGGAGTTCACCGGTTATATAAATATGCTCAGGTTGGTGGTGGATCAGCGAGCTCGGGTAGGTGTTTGTGCATGGGTATGGGATTACTTGGACAGGATTGCCGGATCTCCATGCTTCATTGGGCATTAATTTTCCCCATATTATATTGCATGAATAGAAATGAAGTAAGTCAATAGGAGACAGAGAGAGGCCAAGGGCCAGGCCCAGCTGATTCACACGGGGTTTCTCAAGCCGGAGTGAGAGATGAGACCACGTCGCGGGCTCAGCACAGGTCCGCTGCTCCATCTCCATGATCGGCCAACACGCCATCAAGGTCAGGGAGACCGGAGCGGGGCTGAGGCTTGAGATCCTTGGTAGCATGTAGGTGGGCGCACTTTTCTAGTTTGCACAAAGTGCGGCAAGAATCATCCCGGGAGGTATCTGTCGGTGCGGCTGCTTGTTTTACAGTGTAGCAAGCTCGGACACGGAGATCATATGTGCCACACCTTGATTCTACGCTCAGCTGACGCAGCCCCCTCACCAGATTACCTCCACTAGTTCGGTAGGTGGTCGTACTTCAAAACTAGGTTTTATGCCCTAGTGCCTCGCCAAGAGCAAGAGGCTTCTTCGAGATGTAGTCACGCCAGGTATGTTGCAGTCTTCCACCTTATTGATGTTGATGCTTTGTTAGATCTAGGAGCTACTTTGTCTTTTGTGACCCCTTATGTTGCTAATAGTTTTGGAGTTAGTCAAAATTTTGTCGGAGGCTTAGTTCTCGTATCTACTCCGGTCGGTGAATCGGTGGTAGCTAGGCGGGTATATAAGTGTCCCATCACATTGTGCATAAGGTTTACCTCCACGAGACTTAGTTGGAAGTTTCCATGGCCCGACTTTGATATCACTCTCAGGTATGGATTGGTTGTTTTTCATGTAATGCTTTGATTAATTGTAGGACACATGCGGTGGAATTCTAGTTTCCGGGTGAGTCGGTTTGGAATGGAAGGGTAATTCGGTTGTACTTACGATGGAGTCAATTTATTTCATATCTTAAGGCTAGAAAAATGATCTCTAAGGGTTTCATGTACCACATAGTTAGGGTTAAGGATGTAGAGTCGAGACCCCAGCTATTCGATCGATTCCATTAGTGTGTGAGTATGTGAGTATTCCCGATGATTTTCTGGTGTCCTCACAGCGGAGATTGATTTGAGTATAGACCTTTTTGACACGTAGCCTATATATATTTTTCCTTACAGTATGGCTCTAGATGAGTTAAAGAGTTAAAGAATAGTTGAAGGATTTGTTGCATAAAGGAAGTTTCATTAGACCAAGCAGGTCTCCATGGGGGTGCATCGGTTCTCTTTGTTCGAAAGAAGGATGGATCGCTTCGAATGTGTATTGATAATCGACAGTTGAATAAGGTCACTGTCAAAACAAAGTACCCCTTTCCAGGATTGATGATTTATTTTACCAACTCCATGGTATCGGGTGTTTCTTGAAATAGATCTCAAGTCCGGATACCATCAACTCAAAGTTCAAATTGTGATATCCCGAAGGCTGCCTTCAAAACTCGGTATGGCCATTATGAGTTTGTAGTTGCTATGTCATTTGGACTAACCAATGCTGCTAGCTTTTATGGATCTGATGAACGAGGGTGTTCAAAGGCTGTATCTAGACATGTTCATGATCGTGTTCATCGTTTATATCCTTATATACTCCCGGAGCGAGGAAGAGTATGCCGCTCACTTGTGTATAGTGCTTCAGGTCCTCAAGGATCGTCAATTATGATAAGTTCAGCATATGTCAGTTTGGTTAGACTCCGGTAGCATTTAAGGCCATGTGGTTTCAGGTGAGGGCAAAGGTAGATTCCCATAAAATCGAAGCGAGTGAAGGTGGCCGGACCGGTGAATCCTTTAGAAATTCAGGTTTCTTGGGCCTAGCAGGTTACTGCCGGAGATTTTTGAGGATTTTTCATCTATTGAGGCACTTTGACCAAGTTGACTCAGAAGGTAAAGTTCTAATGGTCGGAGGCTTGTGAGGGAAAGTTTTCTAGGGGTGAAGACTTGACTCACTTCAGCACCGATGTTGAATTTACTAGAGGAATACGGATGGCTTTATTTGTATATTGTGATGCTTCGAGAGTCGGACTGGATGTGTGTTGATGAAGCATGGGAAAGTAATAGCATATGCCTCTCGGCAGTGAAAGTTCATGGTAGGAATTACCCGATCCATGATCTCAAGTTGGTCGCGATGGGGTTTTACGTGAAGATATGGCAGCATTAATTGTAGCCAAATTTTTACGTGGATGTATTCTGAATCCCACAAGAGCTTGTAATATGTGTTCATGCAGAAGGATCACAATCTTCGGCAAAGGAGGTGGTTGGAGTTATAAAAGGACTACGATATGAGTTTCTTTACCACCGGGCAAGGCTAATGTGGTGTGGATGCACTTAGTAGGATCTCTATGGATAGTGTGTCCTACGTGGAGGAGGGAAAGAAGGAATTTGTGAAGGATGTCCACCGGCTCGCATGATTGGGAGTTAGATTGGTTGAGCTCGACCCGATACTTGGCCCGTCGTTATGCGAGAATGGGGTCAAAATCGTCCTTGGTGGTTGATGTCAAATCTAAGCAAGATGAAGATCCAGTTTTGAGGAAGCTAAAGGGAAAGCGTGCGGAGTCAAAGATGGAGGTTTTTCTCCCAAGGGAGATGGTGTGCTATGAACCAGGGGTCAACTATGTATTCGGACGTATATAATTTAAGAGTTCGGATATTGCATGGCACGGGTACCGAGATATTCCACCTCACCGGGATCCGATGATGTATGGGGACTTGCGGGAAATCTATTGAGGTAAGGATGGTATGAAGAAGGATATCGCGAGTTTGTAGCCAAATGTCTAAGCGTAGGCAAGTGAAGGTCGATCATCAAAGACCGGGAGGCCGTACCCGGAGATATTAGCATCCCCAATTGGAAGTGGGAAGGGATTTAATATGTATTTCATTACGAGGCCCACCTCGTACTTGATGGCACTGATTCCTATTTGGGTGGTGGTAGATAGGTTAACTAAGGCTGCCCATTTTCTACCGGTCAAGACCACGGATTCAGCAGATGACTATGCCAAATTGTTTATTCGGGAGTTGGTTCGACTTCATGATTTCCCTTATCTATTATATCGAGATAGAGAATTTTCAGTTTACCTCGATTCTTGCAGTCTTTTCAGAAGGGACTTGGGACTCCAAGTCAAGCTCAACACGGCCTTTCATCCGCAAACGGATGGCCATGCATGAACAATCCGGACTCTTGAGGATATGTTGAGAGGATATGTGATTGATTTTAAGGCTAGTTGGGATGATCATTTACCCTTAATCGAGTTTGCCTATAATAACAGTGTACTCTAGTACCCAAATGGCACCGTTGAGGCCCTCGGCGGGCGGTGTAGATCTCCCATCGAGATGGTTTTGAGTTGGTAGAGCGGCTTGATAGAGCCAGAGTCGATTCACGAGGCGATGATGAAGGTTGATTGATAAGGGACCGATTGAAAACCGCACAGAGTTGTCATAAATCATAGGCAGATGTGAGAAAAGAGACTGGAGTTTGATGTGGGCCGTGGGTATTTGTAAGGGTATCTCCCATGAAGGGATTAATGAGATTTGGAAAGATAGGGAAACTCGGTCCCTACTATATTAGTCCCTACGTTGTGAGGAGGATTGGTAGGTGGCGTATAAAATTGGACTTACCCTCAGAGTTATCTTCAGTTCATCCCTGTGTTTCATGTGTCACTTTTGGAAAAGTGCTTGGGTGATCAACTTTAGTAGTTCTTGTGGACAGCGTTGGTGTATAGGATAGCCTCGGCTAGCAGAAGTTTCGGTGGAAATCTTAGATCGTCAAGTCCGTGAAAGCTAGGAACGAAGAAGTAGCACCAGTCCAAGTATTATGAGAAATCAGCATGTTGAAGGAGCTGCATTAGGAAATAGCGAATATGATAGCTAGATATCCACATGTTCTCCTCTGGCTGGTTGCAGCAGTATTAGTTTTGGCCTAAACCTCTAATTAGTTTTCATGTTTCATTCTTGTTACGTTTTTTATGATATGAGTATATGTATGTGGTGTTTGAATTCAGTTCAGTTATGTAGTTCTTTTCGAAGGTAGTCAATCCGTCAATTTTCATCTTAATGATCAGTATTTATATATGGTGATTGCTTGTTTGAGTTTTTGCATGTTTCTAACATTGAGGGCCGAATTGTTCCCAAGGGGAGATATTTTTATACCCCGAGCCCAGGATCAGCCGGGAGTCAAAAGCGGAGAAAAATTGGAAATTCGCATCAAGTTGCAGGATGACTACGTAAGGAGGTGGGTCGTGAGGAGTGACCCCGGCGTGATGAGTCATGGTCGGCCCGAGGCTGGGCAAGCTCGGGTCCGGGCGGGGACACGACCACGAGTCGTGGTTAGACCTCACGACTCGTGAGGTCACCCGTGGTCTGCATTGGAGGGTTAGTCACGGTTTGGGGTAGTGGGGTCACGGGTAGTAACCACTAGATCGTGGTCAGCCACCATAATTCATGGGAGTCCCTCGTGAGGGTCCCCGGAGTATTTCGGACAGTGGACTTCATGGGTCCTAGCCACGAAGTTGTACCCATTGGCAACGACTCGTGAGTCCCTCGTTAGGGGCCCTTGCAGTGTTTCCTACATTTTAATAAGGGTGTTTTCATAATTTCCTAAGTTCTAAGGCCTAAACCTACATCATTTTAAGCTCTAAATGGGGTCTTTTAAGGATTAGTTCATGTTAGGCCTCATTCATGCATGCAAGAGTATAGAGACGAGATTAGAAGGTGATTCAAGGTGTTCTTCCCCAATTTCTCTAAATTCCATCTTGAGCTTTCAAGGGAAGATTAGAATTAGTGCTTCCCGGTATGTAAGGTCATCCAATGGGTGGTTTCCTTCCACACCCATGCTCCTACTCTATCCTTTACTTATAAATTATCAAAAACTCATGGGTCTTAGTAGCAATTTGTATAAAATTAAATGATTTAATTATGGGTCTTGTGATTTTGAAATCTTATCATAACCTTTGGGTTTTAATCAGCTTTTGGGATTTAAATTGATTATGATATTTGATTTTGAATTTATAAACAATTATGCTTACGACTATACATGCCCCATCATAAAATCGATTTATGATCCATTGATCCATTGGTGTTTTGATAAACCCAGCATGAATTATGAATTTATTTTTGAATTTTTTATTTTTTAATTACAAAATAATTTGGAAGGTTTTTTTATTTATTTTATTTCTAGTTAAATAAAAACATTCTCAATAATAATCATAAATTTCATTTTTGAAGAGAACCATGGAAGAAAGTCATGGCTTGTTCTTATTTGTTCAAGCATGTTTACGATTATCATGGTTAACTAGCCCATGATCTCATGTATGTATTATTATGAGCACTCTATATGTTTTGGGCATAGTATCAAACACCGAGTAGGTTCGGGTCTCGGAGTTAAGCCCCCGAGATCTCATGAACTACTCCCACCATAGGTATGTTGGGACCCTTTTATGTTTGTTCCTGGGACAAATGGCCCTTCTCATAGTGATATCACACTTCATGGTTCTACCCTTGAGAATGCGAACACCCTCCAGGCTAGGGTTACAAGTCGGAGCTTCATGTGTGCTCATATAGGGTATGTTGGTTAGAGAATCTCCCACTGTTCCTCATGATTTATGCATGTCATGATTATGACATAAGTCATATTAAATAATCCTTCTATTATGATTATGAATATGTTTTGTGATGTGTTGTGGGTTTTACGACACATTCGACGCTCAAAACTAAGAAAATAGCATGGATTTAGGTGTATTTATGTGGATATGATACTTTTCCTTTTATTTACAAGGTAAAAAGGTATTGGAGACTGAAGATTGGAAAATATAGCTTAAAAAAGTGCAAAATTGGCAAAAAGTGCAGACCGGAGTACGAGATCGTAGAGACTTATAGGTGTACCCTTGGCCTTGGTGCTTGAAAGTTAAAGATAGAAGCGGTGTGACCCACGATTCCCGGTACGGATTAGTAGCGAGGCTTGCCATGGGTCGTGATGAGGAAGTCGTGGGTAAATCCATAAGAATAGAATTTGAGTCTGACTCCTGCTACGAGAAGTAAGTACGACTCGTGAGATGAAGGTACGAGTCGTGGCATTCTGGTCGTGAAGATTCAGAAAAACTTCAAAATCTCTAATTCAAAGTACGGGAGCTCGATACGAGTGGTGAGTTGATGGTACGAGTCATGAGTTGATAGTACGAGTCGTACCTAGATCCAACACTTAGCCATAATTTAGCTAGCTGAGATTGTACGAGAGGAAACTAAGGATCGTAGGAGTGTGCTACGGATCGTAGGTCGAGTCGTGGTGCTAAGCGGCAACGAATGTCGAAATTCCTCCTGTTGGCTTAGGAAAAGATTCTTGTGTCTATATAAATATGTTTTGCGTTTTATTTTTATAGGGATGTCGGATTTTGATAGTTTTAGAGAGTGAAACCTTGAGAAAGAGGATTGAGTTGGTCTTAACTTGTGATCCTTTGTTCTTGAATTCTTCTTGTTCTTCTACTTGTTTTTTAAGATTTTGCGGATTAATTAAAGGAATCGTTTTTCTCATCAACTTTTAAGTATTGTTTTGTGTCTTTAATCATGAATGCAATTCACAAACTTACAACTATGAGAGGCTAAAACCTCCATAGCTAGGAGTTGTAACGAGAACCATGAATGAATTAACAAGCTAGGGATTTTCAAAGTGATCTTAAAACCAATACATATACTTATATTGTATTCTCTTCATGCGTCAATGTTTCTTAATGGTGCGCAACGTTAGGACATACCCCAATTTTTTACTTGGTTTGGTTGAAGAGGTAGAGAGTTAGGAAAAGAAATTGCAATGGAGCCTTGATCTTGATGATCATTGTATTAGCAGGCTGTGGTCGCAGGATAGTTAAATCTGGAACTTAGTGATAATGGATAGTTTTGAAACCGCTCATGAGACTTGGTCGAGTGATTGAGTATAGCTCGTTCAGCCAAGGCTGGTTGGTCATTTAAATGAACCTAAGTTATCAGTTCTATAAGTAAGTACTGGTGATAATCACGGTACTATGCAAATTACTTATGAGCCCATGGGGAGCATAAACCCTAGTTATCCTTTGATATTATTAACATCCAGAATTTTGATATTTTTCTTTTTTTATTATTGATTTTCTTTTAGAATCCCTATTTTTGAAGTAACTACCTTACAAGTTCGGTTACCAGCTATAATCAATCTCCCTATTCCCTGTGGGATTGACCCCAACCTCTAGTTAGGTTCTTTATTGATAACATCCGCTTCTCACTTGATGAAATTGTGGTTTTGAGTGTTATCAAAGTACCCATTCGAGGAATATGGTAGAAACTAGGTTATTAGCTTGTAGTTAAATTTTTGGTAGTTATTTCTTTAATTATATTTATTTTTGTGTTTTTATTACCCACAGGTTATTCTCGGTGAATGCCAAGAACTCGGAATAGAGTCCTCTGTTCCATTAAATCCGAGAAATCAAAGAGCACTTCGTAACATGGAAAACCACGAGTAAGAGAGGCCCGCACAGCTGAAGAAGCTAGGCAAGATGAAGTTAACTTGGCAAGCTGCACTACAGCATGAGAGGAAGTGGTAAATGTTGGTCGACAAAGGGAGGGCGGCAGACCCCATAGATTCACCCCCTCGGTACTTTGTGATGATGATGACCCGGATATTGATGAAGTCAGGTCAGCTCGAGCAATTGTGCCACCACGAATTGCCTTTAAGACCAAATTCAACATTACAAGCACCATGATTCAGTTACTAAAACTGAAAAGGGGTGTTTAGTAGTCACGGATGACTCCAACTTGCACCTAATGAACTTTGTAGGCATATGGAAGCGTACGGAGTTTCCCAGGAAGTAAGCCGAGGATGCAATACGGCTCAGACTCTTCCCTTTTTCTCTATCTGGGAAGCTACTTTGTGGTTATCAGGGGTGCCCAAAGACTCCATAACCAGAAAGCTGGAGGGAGCTTAAATAGGCCTTTTTGAAAGTTTTTCCCCCATCCGGCAAATGTTACCGCTAAAAAGATGAGATCTATAAGTTTCGATAGATGAAGGCGAGGCACTTCATGAAACTTGGTTGAGATTTAAAAAGAAGTTGACTAAGTGCCCCCAACCACAAAATTCAGATGATAGTTTGTTGAAATTTTTACAAGTCTACGAACAATAGCACCAAGAGCATATGAACCACGATAATTTGGAGGAGCATTGATGGAGTCACACACAGTAGCAAGCTTCCACCATTCTTAACAAGGTGACTAAGACAAACAGGGCCTGGCATACGAGGAAGGTTGATGTAGTGGCAGGCACATATTGGGGCGGCTACGAGACCAACGAAGAAAAGAAAAGAGCGCGACCGGGGAGTTTTGCTCACATCGCACATCATTGGACTTGCTGATAAAGCATATTAAGGGGGAGCCAAGAAGGGTAATGAAGTGGGTACTCAAGGAAGGGAGCAGGCTGATCACTCTTACTCGGAGGAGGCAAACTTTTTGGATAGCTAGGTGGCGGTTTTGAACCAACACCCAAGTTTCTTTTTAGACAAGATTGGTGGCGCCAAGGTTAAAAAATCCAAGGTCAGAAACTAGTATAGAGACAACTATAACAGAAACAGGTTCAGAGATAGGAAGTTGAGGTCATTGAGTGAAGGTGATTGGAGGGCGCAATGACGATTAGATTCATGTGCCTTCCAATGCACGAGAAGGGGAGGCCAGTCAATCAAAGTGACATGATGATGTGAGATGTTGAAAAAGGTAGAGTCCACCGATGATCAGCTGAAGGAGATCGAGGAGATTTGTCAAGTATGGGTCAAAGGTGGAATCACATGCTACTTCCATAAAGCAAATTGAACACCAACTTGAGCAGCTGTATGATAATAGAACCCTATACGAGTACATTTTCTAGAAAACTGTCCAAAATCCGAAGAACGATGCACATTATATGGTAGTAATAAGTAAGGTGGTAAAATCTGGTTGACTTGTTTCAGTTGAAGTTGGCCCGGAAGGCATCATGGAGGATGATGACACAAGTCTTGAGAAAGAAATGGTGAGTTACAAGAGGCCAGAGGTGAGAAGGAACCTACCAAGGATCAAGGGGCAACACAAGTGCAAAAAGCTATCCCATGACCACCACCACCGTTCCCCCAAAGGATGAAGAAGAAGGTGGAAAATGGTAAGTTCCAGAAATTCCTTTCAATGCTTAAGCGATTGTGTGTGAAAATACCATTGGTCGAAGCTTCAGAACAGATGCCAGGATATGCAAAGTTTATGAAGTACCTTGCTGACAAAGAAAAGATCTGTGAGCTATGAGCCTGAAAATGTGCATCGCTGCAGTGCCACAGCTACAAGGGTTTTAGCATAGACAAAGGAGGATCCAATTGCCTTCACCATTCCATGCATGATTGGTAATGTTGAGTTATCAAGGGCACTCTTGTGATCTGGGAGCTAGCATTAATTTTATTCCCTTGGATGTATTCAGCAAGTTAGGATTGGGAACTTCTACACCAACCAACATGCGACTACTGGTAGCTGTGAGCGGTTAAGAAATCGGTAGGATCTTGATTGATGTGCTTGTCAAGGTAGATAAAATTTATATTCCCAGCAGACTTCGTGATTTTTTTGGATTGCGAGGAGTTATGAGGTCCTATCATTTTGGGGCAGCACATTTCCTTCCAAAACCGGGAGAGCTCTAGTAGATGTAGAAGCTGGCCTGTTGAAGTTTATGCTAAATCAAGAGGAGGTCACATTCAACATCTGCAAGACAATGAAGCAACCCGAGGAATTTAGTGTGATCTAAACCTTTGGAGGATGGTATGAATCTTGATGAATTCTGAGTAGTCAAAGAGATTTGCGTCGTGCCGCGACGTTAAATCAGGCGCTGCATGAAAGGCAACCCGCTGGTAGGTGAAAATCACGAGTATCCGGAGTATGTTCTCTTCCCTATGATATTTTAGATAATGCTTCGAGGAATGACTTCTTTTAAAAAATGGGTAGGGGTGCACTTATTTTGGGATTTTGTTCCATCTAAGGAGTTTTTTTCTTGCCATGTTTCTTTTCCCTCAAACATATTTATCTAGTAGAACCGGCATGTGTAGGATTTTTATTTTTAGTTTGTGATTTTTTTAATTGAAAGTAGCCTGGAGTACTCAGCCAAGAAAATTGCACAAGTTTTGTTTTTTGTAAAAGAATTGACCCTGTTTAAGAAATTCTTATACAGTAGTTATGTATTTGTGACAACATGCATGATTGTTGTGGATCTTTGGATGTCATTTATTTTTCAGTATGAGTAGTTTTGTTAAGCCATGTATAAACTAGGCAATTGAGGTGAAAATAGTCCATGTACCATGTGTGAGTGAGATATATTAGTCAGTTCGGTATTGTGGTGTAGATCTAGATCTTGCCTGATTGGTCTCTGCATAGGCTAAGGATGGTTGGTTAGTATATGATCATAGGCCATTGTTTGTTTAGCTCACTTTTAGCCTATATTGCCTACCAAAAGTTACATGAATCCTTTGATCCCAAGTTTGAGCCTTAATAGACCATGTTTCTTTTGATTTACTGATTATGTTGCCCATTTTTTGTAATGAACCTGTTTTGGCCCTAGTCCCCCCTTGGACATTGTGAACCTCAACATAGTCAAAATGCTTAAGTTGAGGGTAGCTAAGTAAGTGCATAAAAGGTGGGGAGATGGAAGAAAGGAAAGAAATAAAAAAAAATGGTGGAATATGAAGATGCAGTGAGATGAAAATAAAGAAAAAATATGTTGTAAATGTTGAAAAATAAAGCTCAAAGAAATTTTGAAAAAAGCTGAAAAGTGAAAACTCACCACACCCATGAAAAAGTAGATAAAGAGGGAGAAAAGGGAAAAGGGAATGAAAGAATAAAAGGGTGAATTAAGTGAATGGTGTAGCCAATATATGTCGTTCCAAGGAAGGAATAGTCACTTATAAAATCTTTCATCTTTATCATGTCCATCCCTGAGCCTACATTACAAGCCATACCATGTCCTATAGTGATGTGCTTGACCATCGAAAAACCAACGCGAGAGAAAATAAGGGCAACCCTATGGTATCTGACACATAATACTCATAACTTCTTTGAAAGAGTGAGATCCTTACTTGCTTAGTCCCATATCATGTTTGACATTTCACATATGAGTGGGGACTTCATTGGTGTGAGGGTACATGGATTATGTTCGCTTTTACTATTAATTACGTGTGTAAAATATTGGTGATGACTTGACTGCTTGATTGATAGCTAGATGACATCATTTTAGTCCCTATTTATGATGTTTTGGGGTGCTTGTTATACATTAGCAGATGTGGTTCCATGAGAAAAGGGTTAATAAAGTTTGTATAGAAAGTGCGAGTTTCGTTTTAGTGGTAAAACAATATCTTAAGTCTATTTTCTAGTTGAGCATCGTGGTTGAGTTTTCTTTTCTTTGCCTAAGGACATGAAAAAGTCTTAAGTTAGGAGTGTTGATGTGTTGTGAGTTTTACAACACATTTGGCGCTCAAAACTAAGAAACTAACATGATTCAAGTGGATTTATGTGGATATGAGGTACTTTTCCTTTTTACCAGGGTGAAGCAGTTGGAACTGAAGATTGCAAAAGATAGCTTAAAAAGTGCAAAATGGGCAAAAAGTGCCGACCATAGTACGGTCGTAGTAAGGACCTACAAGTCAAATGCGGTAGTCGTGAGGAAGTTGCTGAAAGTTAAGGTTGAGCAGTTGCGACCCACGAGTCCCAGTACGATTAGTAGTAGGCTTGTACGAGTCGTGATGAGGAAGTCGTGGTGAAATCGGAAGAATTGCATTTGAGTACGACTCCTTCTCGGAGAGAGTAGAAATACGACCCGTGAGATGAAAGGTACAAGTCATACCATTTTGGTCGTGATGAACTTCAGAAAACTTCAAAATCTCTTATTCAAAGTAGGGGAGCTCAGTACGAGTCGCCCAGGTTGATGAAATACGAGTCATACCCCGAATCCAACACTTAGCGAGAATTTGTATTTGAGATTATGCGAGGAAGCTACTGATCGTAGAGGTGGCGCTCCGGATCGTAGGTCGAGTCGTGGAACTGGTGGCGACAGATATGGAAATTCATCCTGTTGTCTTAGGAAAAGGATTCTTGTATGCGTATAAATATGTTTTAGGTTTTATTTTTATAAGGACATCAGTTTTAATAGTTTTAGAAAGTAGAAACCTTGAGAAAGAGAGGATTGAGTTGGTCATAACTTGTGATCAACCTATTCTTGAATTCTTGTTCTTACTACTTATTTTTCAAGATTTTGCGGATTAATTAAAGGAAGTGTTTTTCTCGTCTATACTTGTAAGTATTGTTTTATGTCTTTAATCATGAATGCAAATCATAACCTTACAACTATGAGAGGCTATAACCTCCATAGCTAGGGTTGTGAAGACAATGGTAGATTAACAAGCTAAGGTTACACAAGTGATCACCCAAACCAATACAAATACTTATATTGTATTGTCTTCGTACAATGTTTCTTAATGGTGCGCAATGTTAGGACATGCAGAAATTCCAACTGCACTTTGATGGAAGAGGTAGGTAGGAAAAAGAATTATAACGGAGCCTTGATCTTGATGATCATTGTATTAACTTGAGTTGTGGTCGCGGGATGATTTAATCTGGAACTTAGTTATAACGGATAGTTTTGAAACCGCTCATGAGACTTGAGCCGAGTGATTGAGTATAGTCGTTAATAGGGACTGGTAGGTCGTTTGAATGAACCTAAGTTATCAATTCTATAAGTAACTATTGGTGATAATCACAGTGTATATAGCAGTAAGTTATGAACCCATGGAGAACACACAAACCCTAGTTATCCTTTGATATTGACTTAACATCAAAATTTTGATATTTTCTTTTATTATTGATTTTCTTTAGAATCCCCCTATTTTGAAGTAACTACCTTACAAGTTGATGAACTTGCTATAATCCGAGTCTCTATTTCCTGTGGGATTGACCAACCTTTAGTTAGTTCTTTATTGACAACGTCTATTTCTCACTTGATGGGGGTGTGGTTTGGCGTTATCATTCTATTATGAATGTTTTGAAAACCTTGGGTCATATGATATGTTATTATGATTTACGATACGAGGCATGAGTCCTACTCTTTTGATCATTTATGAATTTCATATAAGTTTTAAATGTCGTTGCTTACCTTGCATACCGGTACATTCCTGACGACACATACTTTCTATGTTATATCGTTTCATGATACGAGTCCCAGAGTTCTTAGGCTCATCCTCACCGGTAGCTTGTTTTAGCTTTACTCTCAGCGCATTTGGTGATTCCTTGTTCCGAGGGCTGCGTTCATACTATATGTTATTCCTTTCAATTTTTTAGAATATTGGATTAGTTGGGAGTTGTCCCATCAATTTGCCTATCACGTTTAGAGGCTTGCTCCAGGACTACAAGTTGTATTTCACCGTATTGTATAAGTATGTACGCTGATTCTCCCTTATTCTATGCTATGATTACATTCCAAATGTTAAGTCTTCTGCTTATGTGATTGAATTAAAGTCATGCTCATGCCATGGGTCGACTTGGGATCTCTTAGGGCTCTTTGTCCTATGTCTACAATTCGGGTGTACATTTGGGTTATGACAATATGACCAATCTCATTCTTTTTTCTCATGCATCTCAGTTATGCATGTTTATCATACATGATATTATGTTTTTAATAGGTTTGACCCAATGATCAGGTTATTAGCTTTTACTTATGAATCTCGGTTTTCGGCTTTGGGTCATTTGATTCGATTGCCAGATTGAGTTTATGTATATTCATGTTTTCAGATATCAGCATGCATCACTCTCAGAATCTTATGATGTTATGATTTATGATGTTCATGATTTCAGTTTATACTTACTCAACCTATTTTACCCACCTTTCATACTCACTATATTCCATATCAAACCCATGCTCTATATTGTATCTTTTCATGATATCTGAGTCCTAGCGATCAAAGTCAGACGCATCGTTAGTTCTGCTCTTGTTCCAACTCAGACCCTGCCTTGGGTGATTCCTCATCGACATCTATCTTTCAGTATTAATTATGTTAGTGTTTTTAAGACTTAGAGATAGTTGGGGATTGTCCCGGCATCTCATTAATTAGTAGAGGCTTTTAGACATACATTTGTGTATTCATCTTTGAATTGAGTGTTATGATATTACCATTATTAGGCCTTTTGTTATTCAGACTTCCACTATTTCAGAATTCATTTATCAGTTTTTCTTACATTGATCTTTAGTATCATGTTCATGCCATGGGTTGACTTTGAGCCATTTGTGGTTCTGGGTTCGTGTACAGATGCGGAGCTTATGTTGATGCGTGACACTAACCCTCCGATAAGAGTTGAGTCTTGGTTAGAGTATTGTTCTGTTGACTTAGTAAAGAATGGCTAGTGAGATAATGATTATGAAAGGGACAAGTATGTATGCGTAAGTAAGTTCACCCCTAACTGAAATTGTAATACTAGTTTGAGAACTCATATTGAATGTTGGGTCAAATTATTAAGTTCTTATATGGGCATGCTTATGCGAATAGTGATAAGCCTTCATCGTAGCGAAGTGCTATATAGTGACCAAACGATCGCTCTAACGGGACTCATCTGGTCATCAAACTTTATTTTAGATTTTGTCTTATTTTCCATTCGTTCACCATTTATACTTGTTAATTTGAAAATAAAGATCCACATCAACAAAAAATTTAATTCTTACATTTATATTGTAGAAAATTCGATAAGGCGAAGGAGTTGTTACCTCAGATACCAATTAAACAATCATTCATACTCGAATGGATCAAAGTGACATGGAAGCAAGGTCCATGTTACGTCATGGTCTAAATCTCCATATATTACCTTTTGAGTTTGCTATTATATTTTGTCTTTTCTCACTCCCAATTTACAATGCCGATTGGACTATCTTCTCACCGAGGCCTTTTTCAGGGTCCTAGGAATGCCAGAATTGCACCGGTATTGAAGTACTACACAAATTCAGACATCCCCTCCACAGTATCCCAACTTGGCGAGGAATTTCATTTCTGTGATTATTTACCTCGTAAGTTTTATCGTTACGAATGCGAAAATTTGCAAACCTACGTGAGACTTTTTGAGTACGGCGCGCATGTGAGAAGGACTCATAGAAAGAACATACAAGCATGGTATCGAACGAGCGGGAACGGGGAGGCTAGGCAGCTTGGGCCCGGCGTCGCGCCCGGGCGGCACAGCACCATGGCCCCACGCAGCACATCCCTGCGCTTTCTGGTGGCACCTCGCCCCCTACCAATCACCTAAACATGTATATAGTGAAGTGAGGTTTTAGAACTCATTTAAAAACATTTACTTGCACTTACTTTTGGAAAGACCCCTCATTCCCTCGACTTTTTGTCCATTTTTCATCAAATTACGCTGCTAAACTTCATCCAAACACGAATTACATTGGATAACAAGTTTTAGGCTTACGAGAAGCATCTCTTCGGAGTTATTTCTCAAAAATTTGCTCGGTATGCTAAGAATCTTGCTGAGAAAAGATTGTGGGATTACTTCAAATTGAGTCCTAAGCAGCCACAGACAAGAGGCAAGCATTTCTCCCTTCTAAACTCTCGAGAATTATGAGTTTTGTTTGAATTCAATGAAGTTGAATTATTGTTATTATTATCAAAATATATTGTTGTTTGCCAAGTTTTAGTATTGAAAATAGCCTTATTTTTTCGGCCATAGAAGCTGTCATTGAGTGGAATCGCCAATTGCGGGTTGGAACTAATCGAATAAATGAAAATGAGCATTTTAAGGTATGTTAAGGTTATTCCTCTCGGCAAGTTACTCCTATTTTTTATTCGATACGGTCAAATAACTTTGTAGAAGCTTGTGCTTATAGCATTATGGTTAATTGATACGAGATGAATTGAGGTTACAGTATAGTATTCCTCGTTGGAAGGTTTATACCCGGCTTGATTATTTCGGATGCGACATAGGAATTCCCTGTTCGATTATTTCTTTTGATTAGAAGAGATTAGTAAATTGCCTTGTTTACCACAGCCAGAGGCCACGAGAGGCACGAGATTGTTATTGGCGTGCCTTGATAAATTAGACGCGTAAAGGCACAATTTAGTGACACAATATGCAGTTTTCTACGCCTATACATAGGCAAAGCCCATATGGATCGAGATACAATTCTGAGGAGCCCAGACGGCTCAGTCTGATTCTGAGAGACAGATGGCTCATATATAGTTACAAGAGCCTAGATATAGTTGAGATACGATTATAGGAGCCCCAGATAGCTCAGATATAGTTACAGGAGCTAGATGGCTCAGACACAGCTATAGGAGCCCAGACGGCTTGGAGCCCGGATGCGAAGGCCTACCGGAGGCTCAAATACGGCTTGAGGCCAAGTATGCAATTTGACATGCCTACGAACCTATAGTAATCCAAATAAGAGGGATGTGCATTGTTTGTACTTGTCACAGCTTTAGGGGCCAATATGAAGTTATTCTGTGTTAGTTGCTTTACCTTCCCAGGATTATGGGGAGCCCGATTAGGTTCTTGTTTGTATATATACCTACTAGTTATATTTCCGGATTGTGACGCGTCGAGGTCAAATACTTATCCTCATGATTACTTTAAGTTCCTATATTGACTTTATTCAGCTTTCATTACTTCCTTACATATTCAGTACATATTTTACTGACGCCCATCTTTGGGGCACTGCATTACCTACGAGTTCCAGATAGACGTAGTCGGAGACCTTCCTAGCTACCGGCCAGTGTGATCCCAGTTCGGCTCCCTTTCTTCGAAGTTGATAGTTAGAAGGTTTGTTTTTTTGTTGTATAGCTTTTTGGGTAGGTCAGGCCTATACACCATCATTGCACTCTTAGAGACTTGTAGGCTATAGTTTCTCAGTTGTTAGTTATTGATGGCTGTGTGGGGCCTTCACATGTTCCCATTTTGCATGTTGGCCATGTAAGTATAGTTTAGCTAGTTAGTTCGTAGCCTTGTTGGCTTTAGTGTGATTATGATGCCTGTTTTCTTGATTTTAAGTTACTAGAGAGCACCAGAGGTGCCTATGCCCAGCTAGGTCTGCCCAGGTCCCAGTGTGGCACTAAGTGCCGATTGTACCCCAAGGTGGGACGTGACAATTTGGTATCGAGCGGGTTGTATCTTAGGGAGTGCACAAGACGTGTCTAAATAGATTCTTTTCTATAGGTGTATTCTGCACCATATTATATAGGCAGGAGGCTACAAGGCATAATAGTGTAGTTACCACTCCCTTCTTCTCCTAGTCGTGCTACAGAGCTATGTTGTATAGGGTGACTCGCTAAGCATTTATTCTTCTTATTTATGAGAAAAACTGTTTTTACATACGACAAACCACGACTTGTCGGGAGTTGGACACACGGCAGTGGGAGAGGGCACAAGAAGGGCCCCAGTTAGAGCTGGCCCGATCCTGAGGGTGATAGGAGACCTCATCCCGGTCTCCCATCATTCTCTGCCACGCCAAGAGTCCTCTTGGGCGACTTATATACATACCACCCCCGCGTCCACTGTGCCATTGGATCGAGGAGATTAGGAATGCAATTTAGATGTTGGTTAGATAGTGATTGCACAGCGTCAGCCTCAGCCAGTAGTACCAGCTATTGCCAAGCCCACTAAGGGCCCCTGGGGTGTTCGAGAGTCTGTGAGTTCCTTGCCATGAGTCCCCCACTTCAGGTTTACGGGACCCGGATTGGAGAGAGGACCCTCAAAACTTCATGAACCCGGCTAGAGGATATTCAAGGTTATGCATGCTTCCTCGATAGAATCAGTTGAATTAGCAGTGTTTCGATTGCGAAAGATAGCAATTTTGTGGTACAAGAGTTGGGAAATGTTCCAAGGTAAAGATACACCCCCACCTACATGGCCCCTGCTTCCTAAAGCCTTCATAGACCACTATTTTACCGAGAGATGCGGCAGGCCGAGTAGAGTACTTGCATCTAAGCGGGGCAAAATGAGTGTTAGAGAGTATGCATTGAGTTTTGATTCCTTGGCAGATATGCGCCAACATTTGTGATACTATGCCCGGCTTAGAATGCATCCATTTATTATGGGACTTACTGCGAGAATATGTGGAGTTATGTATCACGGCCACATTGTGAGGATATGGACATCTCATGGTCGAGGCCTTTGCTCGAAACATAGAGGAAATGACAGCTAGTATACGATTATTAGAGCGACATCGCTGATGTTGGAGGCTTAGACCTACGAGACTTTTTAGGCGAGATTTTCCAGGGTGGGCCCGAGCCTGATTTATCGGAGTAGGCCACCTAGGCCCCATTTCAACAGTAGGGTGGCAGATTAGATCATCATGGACAGTCGGAGTCCCGGCCAAAAATTCCACGACGTCGAGCCCCGCGACGGCAAAGAGTCTAGATCGGATGGGACCATCAATACCACGTTGTAGTACCTATAATAGGCGACATCTAGGGAGATACAGATATGGTTCTACCGCTTGCTATTCTGTGGTCAAGAGGACACATGATGAGGATTGTCTGACTAGATACCGGGAGTGATCAGGACTAGAAAAAAAAAGGTCCTCAACGAGGTTCATATGCTCCGGCACCTTCTATAGGCGCAGAGGCCCTCAACTCCAGCCGATAGAGGCCGGGGTAGATCGGGGGCATCTAGTTCGAGGCGAGTGGGATCTCACTTATGCTGCCAGGGATGACTAGAGTCGAGTACGTCACGAGATATTGTGACACAAGTATCTTCCCGGATGTTTGTTCTCACTCGGTTATCTTTCACGATAGATCTAGGTTTCACTTTGTCTTATGTTACTCTACTAGTAGCTCGGAATTTTGGTATAATACTAAATTTAGCCCGACCTTTCTCGGTGTCTACACTAGATTAGTGACACTATTGTTGCTAAGAAAGGAATTTCACCCAAGGGTTGTACGGTAAGACTATTAGTCGCCGGACCTTAACGAATACAGTGGAGGCTGGAAATGATTGAATTTTGAATATAATTAGGTATGGGTATTGATTGGCTAGAACCATGTTACGCCAATGTAGAGTGTTCAGACCGTTCAATTTCACTTTCCAAGGGAGGTAGTGGGAATGGAAGGCAATGCGGCTCTACGAAAAGGAGGTTCATATCCTATCTTGGCGAGAAGAAGTTGATAGCAAAGGGATGTATTTACCATATTGTTAGGGATCGGAGATGCCAGCGAGAATCCCGACTCTTGATATATCGAGTTTGTGAGTTTACGAGATGTATTCCATGCATGAGCTTCTGGTATTCCCTCGGAAGTGTGAGATCGATTTTCTATTGATTTGCTACAGGTACCCAGCCAATATTCATCTCTCTGTATCAGGCCAAACCTACGAAATTGAAAGAGTTGAAAGAAGCAGTTGAAAGACTTGTTCGATAAAGGAACTATCGAGGACCGAGTACTTCCATCGTAGGATTACGCCGATTCTACATTTTATGAAAGAAAAGATAGTTTCCCTATGCATGTGTATAGATTGTTGGAAGTTGAATAAAGGTTACCATTAAGAATAAATACCCTCTCCCAAGGATTAGATGATTTGTTCGATCAACGGCAAGGGAAAAATATTTCTCCAAAATTGATTAAGATTTAGGTACCACCCAGTGCAGTCGGGAGAAAGATATCCAGAAAGGCGACTTAAGGACCAGTATGGCCATTTTGAATTCTAGTTATGTCCTTCCCGGGTTGACAAATGCCCCAGCAGTGTTCAGGGATCGATGAAGCAGGTATCTTGAGCCATATTTCGAAGCTGTTTGTGATAGTGTTCATTGATGATACAGTAAATTCCGCTCAGAGGCTGAAAATAGAGATCACTTTGAACAGTACTTTGAGACCCTCAGGGTTTGCCAGTTATATGCAAAGTTCTCAAAATGTGAATTCTGATTGAATTTCGTAGCTTTCTTGGGCCATGTTGTATCAAATGCGGGAATCCCGAGGTTGACTCACGGAAAATCGAGGTAGTTAAGACGTGGCCTAGACCTACAACTTCAACAGAGGTTCGTAGCTTCCTGGGGTTATGATAAGTTGATAATTTACCAACTCATTAGACTCTAAATCTTGAGTTTTTGTCTAGTTCTCAAGTTGATTATTTGGATTTACATGCCCTTTTTCTTTTGTTGTGTGTAGATTCCTAAGTTTGAAGAAAAGAGCTAAGAGAAATGGGGTAAAGGAGGAAATGAGCTGAAGCAGCGAAATGCAGAGTGTTAACCGGTGAAACGCCAACTAAAAAATGAGGTCACTGCCTCATAGGAGGAATGCCACCGGCGGTTCATGAGTCACCTATGGTGAGGCAGCAGTTCCAGTCCCCAAATGACACTCATAAACTTCTAAAATTGGTATTTAAGGTCCGGTGGTTCATGGATTAGCATCGGCGAAACGCCGGGTGAATCGCCGAAGTTCACTTCGAAATATTGAAGAAGAGAAAGTATCCAGCGGTTCCGCGGATTTCATCAATGACCGTTGGTACCTTAAATCGCTTCGAGCGAGCTATAAGGGTATAATTGTCCCATTCTGAAAAAGGAAGGAAAAAGTACCCTACTTTTCAAAGGTATAAATAGAAGAGAAGTACACTACGGAAGAGAAAGAGAAAAGAAAGGAAGAAAATATAGAGTGAGAGATTGAGAGAAAAGCCAAGTGCATCCCATCATCTTTTGTCTCTTTTGAACTGAAGACCATCTTTTAGCTGAAAGGTTTTGATTGATTTTTGTAAAGATACTCTGCTCCATTTTCTTCTTTGGTATTATTTGAATTTCAGGAGTTTGTAGTTGAAGGATAATTGTGCTTTTGATTTATCTACTCTTCTTATTAAATTCAATGATGCCTTTGATGATGATTGTGTTTTGAATTTCTTAATTATGAGTGGCTAAAATCATTAAATAGAGGTGTGTGATGATGAATACTTAATTGGACTGGATATTGCTAGAGTCATCTCAATAATGTTCAATTAAGTGTAAATCTAATGAATTCCTCAATCTATTGAAGATCCATTGATGATGATATGGGTCTATCTATACTTGCTTGATTGTTGCTCGAGAGAGAATAATTAAGTATTGGAAGAAAATCTAGTAGTGGGTATGGATGAGTGATTGTAAAATTAGGCTAGAAATAGCTGAAAGTACTTTCTCCTTCTAATTGGCAGCTAATAGCTAGGGATAGTGAAGTGGCGATCCAAATCAATTCGAGTTGTGCTAAATTAGGTTAGGGGTAGTCAATAGGCTAGGAAAGTTTGAGGCTACCTATTTCCAAAGATTATTTACACTTGTTGAACTTATGAGATGACCTGGCCTATCCCGATCTAGTTAGTATTTCATCTACACCGCATCTCTAATATTTCACACTATTGTCGCTTAACTTAGGTGATATTTTGCTCTTAGTTCATTAAATTAATTTGTGTAATTCTTTGCAAATTCAAACCCCCCCATTTTCCTCGATATTCCACATTATAGCTGCCTTATGATCATTTCTCGTCGGCTTTTAGAGTATAGCAGCTCCTCGTGGGATTCGACCTCGGCACTTGTCAGGTTGCCCATTTTGATCCAACGGCCGTGTATATTCTTTGACTTAAGAATATATTTTGGGCGTTATCCAAAAATGGTAATGCGTTGCCAGGGGCTGAGTGTTTATAATCTTGTGATTGATTATTAAGTTTAATTAGTGTGCATCGTAGCTACTTTATTTGATTTTCTTACATTGTTTTTATGATCTCACCGCCTCATGAGCCATCACTCCCGTGAAGATAGCTCGGTGGAGGGAAAATGGAACTTGAGAATAATCCAGTGATTCGGAAGTTGCAGGAGTCATTCGCCACCATGTTGCACTTATTGCTGGATGAAGGGGATCTTAGTGGTAAGCCAAGTGAAGATGCAAATTGGCACTTGAAATTCTTAGAAATTTGCCGGCCCTTTAACATCACAAGAATTAGTCAAGAGTCAATCGGGTTGAGGCTCTTTCCTTTCTCATTGACGGGAATAAACAATGTGGCTGGAGGAACTTCCTACGGGCTGTATCACTTCTTGGAAAGAGTTAACCCAGGTTTTTCCTAGATCGGTTTTTCCCTCCCCTCAAAGATGCTACAGCGGGCTTGATATCACAAACTTTCGACAAGAACAAGGAGCCTTCGCACAGGCATGATTTGAGGATTCAAAGAAGGTTTCTCTTTGCCCAAATCATGGATTACCAGATAGAGTACTTCTCCAAAGCTTCTATCGGGCCCTTGATTCAATCAACAAATCCATTTCCAACAACTTAGGCGGGGTTCAATTATGGACCAAACATATGGATTAGCCAAAGCCCTCCTTGATCAGATGAAAAAAATCAATAGGGCTTGGCACACAAGAACAAGTGTGTCCACTCATGAAATCAGCTCAAGTGCATTGGCGGCGGAGTTTCGAAAAAGGGATGTTGAGGCAGGATGAGACTCTCGCTAAGATGATGACTTAATTAAAACTGATGAACAAGCATGTGATGGGAAGCGGAGTCCGAGTGGTCATTGCTGTGGGAAGCAAGGTCCCCTATAATTTGAAAGAGAGCCTCCACCAACAAGATACGACGAAGAGTGCCAATATATGGGTAACCAAATGGGAGGGCCTGGAGCACGGCTTCCAAGGAGAAAACCAAGGCCGTGGCGCCCAAGGGATGATAACCAAGGGTGGAGAAATCGCGAACCCAGCAAGGATGGCCCAAAAGGAATGAGAGCTGGAGCAATAAGAAGAAGACAAACTAAGAAGGTGATCAGTTACCATCAAAGTGAAAATTCATACATTCCACCTCCTAAAGTTGAAATACTCACAATCATGTTGAGGGGGTAAGTGATCGTGCAACTCCAAAATTGAAGAAATGCTCTCATGAGTTTTGAAGAAGGTGGATTCAACCGAAAGTGGGGTGAAAGAATCAAAAGGGGAGGTGTCTAACCTCGCTCAAATAGTGAGTTCTCACTCAGCCTCCATCAAGCATTTGGAAGCTCAAATGAACCAACTATCAGCTCAAATGAACCTAGAGATGAGGAGCACTACCTAGTGAAACAATTCCTAATCAAGAAAGAGGGTCAATGTATGGGTTATTGTCACTAGAAAGTGGAAAGGTGGAGATGCCCCGGGAAGCCTTGTGAGTGGAGAACCCAAGGTAGTTGAAGATGAGGTTGATAAAATGCCAATGATTCCGAAGAATAAAGAAAATGATGAGGAAGAAACGGAAAAGGATGATGAGATCCATTCAAGTTGATGATGAAGAGGCGACCATGAAGGCTCACGGTTGATGATAAGGTTGAATCAATAATCCCACCACCGTATCCGCAATGGTTAACCAAGAAAAAAGGAGGATCAGTTCAAGAAATTTGTTGACATGTTTAGCAAGTTGTCCATAAACATACCATTAGTGGATGCTTTGATCCAAATGCCCATTTATGCCAAGTTTATGAAAGATTTTTGAAGAAAAATAAGGTAGTTGATCTTTGAAATGAGAAAACACACCATTGTAGTGTTGTAAAGATGAGCAACCTCGCCCCAAAAAAGGGAAGATCCGAGTTTTACTATTCCATGTACGATTGGTATTTGTGTGTTTAAGAAAGCTATATGTGATCTCGAAAGAAAGTATGTCGATGCCTGCTCATTTTAAAAAATCGGAGCCTTGGAAATGAGAAACAAACATCAATGCGGCTACTAATGGCGAGACGAGGTTAATCAAAGGAGCCGGTGGGGGTGCTACAAGATGTGCTGGTGCAAGTAGACAAGTTCATTCTTCTGATTGATTTTGTTGTTCTAGATTGTAAGATGGATGTGGAAGTTCCCATTATTTTAGGAAGACCATTGTTGGCTACCGGGAGCGTAGTAGATGTGAGCTTGGAGTTAAAATTTCAGGTTGGTAGTGAGGAAGTCACTATCAAAGTATGTCCGTAGATTGGAGCTCCGCCCAAATGCAAGGTGGTCGGATTATTGCAAAGTGATGAATGAGGATAGGGATTGATGTTGAGGAGACGAGGCGGGTAGTGGCCCATCAAAAATGAAGAATTTCATTTAAAAGACTACATCATGCCACGGCTTGATAAATAAAGCGCTTCTTGGAAACCTTCCCTAGTATTTATTGAATCACTTGATATTTTGATGTTTTATTTGTGGAACTGAAAAAATGAGAAGCAAAGTAGAAGCAAATCATGATAGGAGAATCGGCAGAGGCCGGCGAGCCACGGTCCCGAAATGTGGATCATCGAAGAAAGGGAGCCCAAAGGCATAAAGATAAGTTTTGGCCCGGAGAGAATCAACGGGCCATTGGCAAACTGCTGAACTGAATTCGTGGGTTGCCGGTGCATGCGGATGGAATCGGATCAACAGGAACAATACAAGTTGAAATGAAGCATAGCGAACGCGAGTGGACGATGAATCCCGATCGGGCTTATCTTGAGTAAAGAAATTTAAAGTGGCCCACAAAATCCCAATACTTTTCCCAGCCACCCTAATTTTGCAAATATTCCCATAGCTTCCATTTTCCAACATTTTTCTTTCCATTCTTGTCTCTCCATTACCAACATTCCCTATTCCCTACATTTTTTCATTTCACCCTCTCCACTTTCCCACCTTTTCCCCTTCCAACTCCCACCAACTCACCCACGTGTAAACTCCCCACCTTCCCCTCAACTTCTCACCTCCCACTTTCCACCTATAAATACCAAACCATATTTCACCATAAAAATCACTTCACTCTTACTATCTACTCTATACTCACTTGAAGGTGCTCACCGCAATCTTGAGTTATTCTCCTTTTTGAGGCTAGAAGAGTGTGCAAATAGTCTTTTAATTCGGTAACATTTCTCTTGTCCCTGTTTTAATTTTAGTATGGGTACATGAATCTGTAGGAGTAATATTTCACTTCCCTTCCTTGTTGAAATTTTGAATGTTTGTGGATATATTGGCACATGATGAAATTATGAAGAGGGTGAAATCTGAGTAACCCATTTACATAAAGCACAACGTTTTAGCGATGATAGACCAGGTAGCGCAAATCTTAACTGCTAAATGTCATAAATATGTGTGAGAATGGAGTATAATTGTTGGTCTTATGTTTCTGGTGAATATGTGTTAATGGGTGTTTGTGTGTAATGAGTCATAATTTGGGACAACGAGGCCGGGAATTCATCGGTCAAATTCGGCAAACGCCGTTTGGGCGCGATTCACTCAGTGGTCCCGGCTACTGAATAGATCCGGCACTACTTCGGCGGTTCACGAGAAATGCTGACCGGCAAACGCCACTTAGCGCCAAAAATTGCGAGATTTCCCGATTCTCACGTAAGTGTCGATGTCTAGTCGGCGGCTCGCGAATTGTCTTCCCACCGAACCGCCGGTTGTCGGTGGTACCACCTACTCTTTCAATGATTGTTTGATCATACTTGCTTCTCAGTTATTCTTTAGATTAGTTTTTTTCCTTTAATTTCTATTTCAATGTCTTATCACTAACATCTTTGTTTGCGGAAAAACAAATCATGTCATCCTCCGGGAACTGCAGGCAAAGGAAAAGCTGGCACATACGCTAACAAAAGGGCAAAGGCAAAGCAAAAGGATGCTCCCAACGAGCAACCATGAAGGAAGATATCATTATCTGTGTTCCAAATATGAAGGAGCACTATGTCATCTGCTAGGGACGCTCTATCACGGTGGAGAAGAAGAGGTTAGAAACATTTCGGTTGAAGGTGATTTCCCTAATATCCAGGCAGTTCACCCACCGGCAATGGCATACATTTTCCAGCCCGTTGCCACCGTACTACCCCAGCCTTGTCATAGATTTCTATGCCTCCTATTAGGCCCGCCAGAATAGCATGCAGCTTGTAGGGGTATAGTCATTGAGTTTCTTTCCCTTTCCTTCGGTGACAGATTCAAGGGGTGGAAGTTGATATCACCCATTTGCCATCAATTAATTGTTTTGGGAAGATGAAATAGACTCTGCCACGGAGTACATGGCACTGGTGGCCAATATGAAAGATCAATATAAGTGGGTGGCTGGCATTATTGTTGTTGATACTCCCCTATGGGCCTCCATGGGTGGCAAAATCTCTCGCCACTATTTGAAGTTTAGTGGGGCGTGGTTGGACTTTATTTGTTCTCACATCCCATCCAAGAATGAGCAGCGGGTCACCATGGAAGCAGCCATATTGATTGCTTGCATTATGTGGAGTCCCCATCAATTTTGGAGAATTGTAGCCCAATAGATGAAGAAGGCTCGCGAGTCCAACACTTCCATACCCATATACTATTTTGATTTAGCAACTTTGTACGTGCTTAGGAGTGCCTCTTTTTCAGACGAGACTCCTTCCTCTACTATAGGGTGATCACTATTGACGAGAAAAGAAGTCAAGGCTGCCGGCAGTGAAACGAAATCTCCTGCAAGCCTTCGACGTGCAAAGAAGAAGCCCTCTCCCACGAGTCCTCAGAAATACCCACCTCCCCAAAATTCAATGTGCCTCGGCGACATATTCGAGCCAAGAATCGGGTGACATGCCCTAGCAAGGAAGTTTCTCTACCTCCTCAATTTTTCTCAGTAATTCTCCATCGCCTAGTAGATATGACAAACTCACATGAGAGCCAGCTTCAACGCTTGGCCAAGAGTCTCCCGGCACTCATCGTCAAAACTATCAGAAGAGGCTCAAATCACTATACGAGAATGTCTCACTTTGTTCAAGAGGGTGGATCTTTGTGGAAGGGCAGTCACGTCCCTCCAAACCCCAGGGTCAGGAGTGGAAAAGTTGGACTTCGATCAAAGTGCCCGACATGAGTCCTTTGGATGCTGCTATGGCTGCCTTCTTTAGCTCGGGGCCAATTGTTGGCTTATTTGAGGGCGTGATGAAGAGGAGTGACCCGTTCGGGTAGTTCCTTGTTCCTTGTCCCTTCTCCCTCTTGCGCCTTTACATTTAGAGGACAATGTATGATTTTAAGTGGGGGGGAGGTGAGTGTATTGATGAGGGAGATTCATTTTTTAAAAAAAATTCTTAAATCTTTTCTTTTGTTACGAGTTTGAGTAAGTCCGGCCTTTGTCGAGTGTTGTAATTATTGATGTCCCTTATCAGGTGTGTTTGTTTTAATGAAAAGAAATGGATGATTTGGTTTGGTACTTTTCAAAATGCTATTTAGTGACTCAATGGGAATGTCGATTTTAAGCATCGTATTTTAAAGTTTTGAATGAGATGACCTAAAATTGTGTTTCTTTTTTAGCCATTGTAAATAAGTAGTGTAGAAATTAAAACTCAGGGTTTCTTTTGACCACAGTTCTTTCCCAAGGAGCATTCTTTTATTTTAGTTAATTTTGTTTTCGAACCAGGTTGTCTTTTCCCCATGATGGATTGAGTGGCGGCATTCTTAAGGAAAATGTTGTGTCACTTTGAAGTTTGTTGTGAGATTGTTTTAGAGGCATCAACTAAAATTTTCTTGTGATTGAAATGAGAATGTGAAAAAAAGGGCATGAAGATGAATATAATGAGCAAGTGTTGACACCGAAGCATAGTAATCTTGGTCGTACATTGTAAATTTCCTGCTTGACTTATGATGTTTGCCCACTTGATATCCTAATGTGATGTTTTGTTTTGAAAATGACTCTTGTAGACCTTTGAGGTGATGCTTTGTGTGGCAAGGATTTTTCTTGTGCATTACATCTTGTCTAGAACTTGTCTAAATGTGATTCAAAGGTGAAATCCTAGATGTAGTGGCACCAAGGAAATGAGTTTAGGCCCTCAGTTGTCTAGCCACTTCAACCATACGCCCTCCATGATCATTAATTCTTGTTAGCCAATTTTGAGCCTTAAAACCTTTCCTTGGAAACCACATTACAAGCCTTAAGACCATTCTTAATACCTCAAGCGTATGCATGAAGATATCCTTTGGGAGAGTGAGTGTAGGTCCTCTTCCAATTGTCTTCCCTAGTATGCACTCAAATGATCAAAGAGTCAAGAGAATAGGGATCCTTATATTTGGTGAGTGGCATAATTCTTTTTTGCAGGATGCAAGAGCGACATTTAGAGTTCATATGGATATAGAACAAGGAGTGCAAACTCTAAGGCAAACTTTGAATTTTCAGTGGTTACAACTTGAGATGCTATGTGTCTTACTTGGTTGTGCCCTTGTGTAGTTAATGATTCCTTTCAAAAAGCATTACTTGATAAAAGTTTTTGCCTTCTTAAAACACCTTCATTGTTTTTGGTCTTTTGGGGTATTTCCTTCTCTTTTCGGTGAGCATGATGAGTATTTTTGGGTTGTCTCATGGTCCTGGTGGTCGGCGAAGTCTAATTGTGAAGAAATGTGACCTCTTCCTCAATAGTTGAAGTATTAAGTTACTTGGCCAGACAAGCAATGATTCAAGTTGGGGGTTTGATAAGTTACTAATTTACCAGCTCATTAGACTCTAAAGCTTGAGTTTTTTCCAAGCTCTCGAGTTGATTATTTGGATTTTATACCCTTTTTACTTTTTTTTTATGCGGATGCCTAAGTTTTAAGAAAAGAGCTAAAATGGGGTAAAAAGATGAGCGAAGCGGAGAAACGCAGTGTTAATCGGCGAAACGTCGGCTAAAAGATGAAAGTCCTTTGCCTCATAGGAGAAATGCCACCCCTGGTTCATGAGTCACCTGTGGAGAGACGCCAGTTCAGTCGCCAAATGACACTCAGAAACTTCTGAAATCGGCATTTAAGGTTCGGCGGTTCACGGATTGGAATCGGCGAAATGCGGGTGAGCGCGAAATTCACTTTGAAATGGTGAAGAATAATAGCAAGTATCCGGCGGTTCACGGATTTCATCGGCGAACCGTCGGTACCTTCGCCGGTTCCAGAATGACGTTTTTAAGGGTATAATTGTCCATTGCTGAAAAAGGAAGGCAAAGTACCCTACTTTTCAGTGTATAAATAGAAAGATAAGTACAGCATGAAGAGGAAAAAAGAGAAAGGAAGAAAATATAGAGTGAGAGATTGAGAGAAAAGCCAAGTACATCACATCATCTTTCCTCTTTGCTAGAAGACTACGATGTGAGCGTTATACGTAAGCTTTCGTAGTGACCGTCGTGTCGCGTAAGTATATTTATAATTATAGCATACCACACACACAGTAGAAGGCGCGAAGGGGACGCTGAGCGCTTCGTTAACAGATGGGAGGCGGGGCGCGTCACACCCTAGTGCAGCGTGATGGAGAGGCGCCGCACACCCCATGCACTGCCCAACTATATATAAGTCCCTCTTGGTTATATGAAATCATTAAATAAAAGTTTCCCTCATCAGCTGAGCTCTCCGCCATTTCATCAATTTCCTTCGAATTAAGCCATCAAACTCCATCTAAACTTCAAATTCACCTTGGATAACGGGTTTTAGGCCTACAAGAAGCATCGCTGCAGAGTTATTTCTTAAAATTCACTGAGTGCAGGAACCCCCTTCAAGTAAAAGTTGTCGAATTTACTTTAAATTGAGTCCTAAGCGGCTACAGGCAATAGGTAAGCAATTCTACCTTATAAATTCTTAAGGAAATGGCGAGTTTTTCGGCTGAGTAATTAAAGTTGAGATTATAGCCAATCTATAGAAAGACATTGTTAATTGGGTGTTAGTATTGAAATAGTCTCATTTCATTGTGTTTGCAGGTGGTAAGTACTGACTCCGAGTTGGAATTGCTCCGAGTGCCTAATCATCAAATAACGTATGTTAAGGCTATCCTTTTCGACAAATCGTTCGTCGTAGAGTTAATACAACCTGTTTATCTATAGTACGCCAGAGTAAGCCTATTGTGGCTAGATGCTACAAGTGAGATTGAGACCACAATAATGGCGTAGTAACCTCGTTAGAGTTAACCTAGTTAGCTTGGTCTCTACATACGACTTCTGGATTGTTGGATGTTTTCTTGCCTATGAGGCTATGCTCATAGAGCAATATGATGTCCGAAGGGACCATATTGGTGCAAGTAGGGATGTATTGAGTCTAGTCACCTCCAGATTCCTCTATGCTGCAGTGGCACCACAACCTCAGTGAGCTAAGGTTCAGGTCCAGTTACAGGAGCCCAGATGACTCAGATATAGTTATAGGAGCCAAGACGGATCGAGATCGCGATTAAAGAGCGGATAGCTCGAATCTGATCTGAGCCCCGAGATGGCTCAGATATGATTACAGAACCAGACAGCTCAGATACAGTTACAGGAGCCTAGGCGACTTAGACACAAACACTTACAGGAGCCTAGATGGCTCAACCTAGAAATAGGAGCCTATTAGGCTCGGATACGACTTTCAGTACGAGTACTCTATAGTTCTGAGTATGCTTATGAACCTTTAGTAGTCTAGATGAGAAGTGCATGTTGTTTGCACCCAAGTAGGTTATTCTGTCTGATTGTACCTTCAGAACATGGGGGCCCCGGTTAGGTTCTTGTTTGTGCTTATACTTGCTAGTTATATTTCGGATTGTGAAGGTATTCAGGTTAAATTCTTATTCTCCTTATTGATTACTTTCGGTCCTTCTATTAGCTTTATTCGGCTTCCATTACTGCCCTACATATTCGGTACATATTGTACTGGCGCCCATCTTTGAGTGTTGCATTACTTGCACTGCGGTATGATTTGACGTGATTTAGGACCTTCTTAGATTCCAGTCACAGTCAATAGCTCAGTCAGGTCCTTTTCTCCAGAGTTGATAGTTAGAGAAGGTTTTCTCTTTCGTTGTATAGCTTTTGGGTAGGTCGAGGCCCCTCCCGACCATTATTCTGCTCCTTAGAGGTTTGCGAGGCTACGGTTTCTCGGTTGTTAGTTGTTGTTGGCCGTGTGGGGCCTATGTATATTATGTTTTTCATGATGCCACGTATAGGGCCTAGTGTAGCTAGTTAGTTGACAGTCTTGTCGACCATGAATATGATAATTGCCTATTTTCATTCTTCTATAACTAGACGACATGGTGGTCTTGTCGATGCATAGGATTCTTTTATTGTGTTGTTGTTGGGTTAGTTATTTCTTTACAGGTATTACGTAGCGCGGCCCAAGTTGTATTTAACCGGGAATATAGCTAAATGCGTTTTCTTGATTTTTGAGATTCTTTTGGCAAGCACACCGAGTGCCTATGCCTAGCAGTCGATCCGAGTTCTAGTTTGGCACTACAAATTTGCCAATCATGCCTCCTAAGGTAGGGCGTGACAAACTTGGTATCAGAGCAAGTCATATCCCAGGGAGTCTGCAAGTTGTGTCAAGTAAAGTCTTGTCTATGGTTGTGTTGTGCACCACATGCTATAGACGGGGCGCTACGAGCATAATAGTGTGAATTTACCTCCCTTTCTCCTTTAGTCATGTTAAAGAGTTGCGTTTTATAGAGGTAACTCCCTAAGCTTACGTTATTCTACCTATTTACAAATAGATAATACAATACACGATAGACCACGACTAGTTGGGAGCTGGATGTCCCGGTAGGAGGGGGCAGATTAGGGGAGCCCACCGATCCGCGATGGGCCCAATTTGAGGGCGATAGGGAGACATCACCTCAATCTCCCCAGCATTCTCTGCCCCACCATGAGCCCTCCAGAGCAGCAGATATACTAGTGCCACCTCCATCCATCCCTGTTCCATCGGATCATGAGATTAGCGCGATTTATATGTTAGTTCGAGATGATGGCTGCCCGGCCTTGACCTTATCTAATGTCACCATACATTGTCGCGAGCCAGGGGCTCGGGAGTTGAGTTCGCGAGTTTCTTGCTTTGAGTCCTCCACAGTTTACAGGGAAGGGATCGAGAGGACCCCCTAAAACTTCATAGGCCGCTACGAGCATATTCGGGAGTCATGCATGCCTCATCCACGAAATTAGTTGAGTTAGCGGTGTTTCGATTACGAGATAGCAATTTTATGGTATGAGAGTTGGGAGAGATCCCGAGGCAGAGATTCACCTCCACCTATGTAGTAGCTTCTCTGAAGCTTTCATAGACCACTACTTGCCGAGAGGTCAGGCAAAGTAGAGCGGTTTTTACATACGGAGCATGGAAAAATGAGTGTCAAAGAATATGCATTAAGATTTGATTCCCTAGCCAAATATGCGCCTACATTTATTTGATACCATTCAGCCAGGGTACATCGATTTTTCATGGGACTTAAGCCAGGACTATGTGGGTCTTGTATCACGGCAACCTTTACGAGAGGATATAAATATCTCACAATTAAGGCCTTTGCTCGGAACCTTAGAGAACTCGGGCAGCGTCGGTGCGATTGATAGGGTAGGTCAGGAGCAGCGTTGGAGGCTGGAACCTATCGAGCTTTCCAGGGTGGGCCTAGGCCTTGTTTATTGGAAGTAGGACACCTAGGCCCCCCATTTCAGCGACGGTAAGGTAGTAAGGTCATCGTTGTGGACGGTTGGAGTCCCAGAGCGAAAGTTCACAGTGTCGAGGCTCACGCAGCAGCGAGGGGTCAGATCCAGATGGGACCAGCGGTATCACGTTGCAATACTGTCATAGGAGACATACGGGAGATGCAAGTAAGACCACCGCCTATTGTCTGTGGACATAGGGATATATAATGATGGATTTTACGGCTAGACACTAGGGCGTCGGGACCCGGCGGAATAAATCCTCAATGGGTTCATATGCTCCAGCACCTTCTAGTAGGCGCAGGCCCTCAGCTCGGTCGGCGAGGCTGAGGTAGATCGGGGCATCTAGTTTGGGTGGCGGTCGGGATCTCACACTTATACTCTACCGAGATGATAGGAGTAAGAGTCTTCACCCGATGTTGTGACAGGTGTGCTGGATGTTTGTTCTCACTCCAGTTTATGCTCATAGATCGAGTTCCACTCTATCTTATGTTACTCCACTAGTAGCCCAAAAAGTTTGGTATAGCACCAAAATTGCTTGATGACCTTTCTTAAGTATACACACACATCGACGACTCATTGTCACAAAGAGAATTTACCGGGATTGTACAGTAGAGATTGTTGGTCGTCAGACCTTATGAATTTAATTAGTGAAATGATTGATCTCGGCAATTATGGAGTGCAGTTAGTTGGAACCATGTTATGCCAATGTAGAGTGTTGGACCAAAACCCAAATCTAATTTCATTTTCCAGGGAGGTAGTGTGAGAATGGAGGGCAATGCAGCTATGCCTAAGAGGTGTTCACGGTTTTCGGTGAAAAACCAAACCAAACAAAACCGATTAAAAAAACCAACATTCGATTTGAACTTTTTGGTTTTGATTTTTAAATTTTGAAAATCAATAATATTTTATTGGTTTGGTTTACTAAAATAATCGAAGAAATAACCAAACCGAATCGATAAATTTTAAATGTAAATTTTATAATTATTTAAATATATATTTATTAGTTTTCATAAATAGTTATTTATATTTTTATCATTAATTTGGTTTTAGTATATTTTATTTCACATGCATTACAACACGTTTAAATTCTGTACTTAAAAACTATGTCCAAACCAACACTCTATATGTGATGTGGCATATTGCCAATTTTTTAAATTTTCTTTGTTAAGACGACTATCTACTCTTCAATCATTTGCCTCTTTGATTTTGAAGGGTTGACATTTCTATTTAAAGATGTATATTATTTCTGTGTGGATATTAGACATGAAGTTGAAGAGCCTCTACAGTTATGCAACTTAAACATGTTAAAACTTTGGAATAGTGTTGAAAAATAATAGGAATTAAAATCACATTCATCTCGTGATAGTAGAGAGAAATTTGGCCCGATTTTTAATGTTCACTTGAAATAATTATCTCATGTCTCTGTTGTTTTACTGTTAATAATGATCTTGGCGGAAATTATATGCCCAGTGATACTCAAATGCTTCATTACGTCTTGTTTATATATCATTATTTGTGCATTATCATGTAATTTGTAATTAAAAAATGTGAATTTATACTAACTAACATGATTAGTGTTGTTTTGCAGGAAAAATACAATTTTAGGAAGCTAAGATGCATGTTGAGAGAAATCGGGAATGGACTCGGAAGCGAAAGCGGGGAAAAGGCCAAGGAAAGCGAGAGCCAAAGGGCTCCGCGATGGAGCCATTTCACGCTGCCATCGCAGGTGCACGAATCTGCCCAAATGATTTAAAATTAGTAGTTCCAGTGAAGGTCCGCGTTGCCTCCGTAGCGTTGGACACAATCACTGGAACATGGAGGTCCAGTGAAGGTGCAGCGTTGGAGCGGGTGGAGCGTTGGCCAAGCCCGTGTTGCACACCCCGTGGCACGTTGGGCTTAAGTACCTGGAAGACCACGTATTCCAGTAAGAGTCCGCGTTTGTGGCGTGTCACGGAGGCAGTGCTCCGTGATGCACTCCGTGACACGTTGCCCCCATTATTCGGGAAAAATTCCCGCGTTATAAATAGAACACTTAGGTTTTATTTTTAATTATTAGAAACTTGATTTGAGCAAGAACGTGGGTTACAGGCAGTTGAGTGGACGAAAATCCTAGGGTTCTTCTCTATCTCTTTCTCTTTATTTCAATTGTTTGTATGATTTACACTCATTTGATGATGTTTAATCCACAAATGAGTGGCTAAATTCACTTCTTCTTGAGGTTAAGAACATTTGTAGTGGAAATGTAATTATTGATCATTTTGGTTTTTCATCTTTTCTTCATGGTTGTTCTATTAATTCTTGTTCTTACTGCATTAATGTGTGGCAATGTTAATGTATATCTAAAAAGTCAGTTTCACTCGAAAAGAAATTGGAAAGTTGTGAATTGATAGGATATGATCTTTTCTTAGTTTGAGGAAAATTGAAGGATGGTTACCTTGGGGATAGAAATATACCTGAAAGTCTTATTAGTCAAATATGGAATCAGTTTTTGTATGGATAGAACATGAATTTCTTTTTATCACAGAAATGTAGGTGGAAGGTTCATGATTCTTAAGTTGGTTAAATATGAGAGTTTTAATCCATAGGCAATAATTCTTGACTAGCAACCGAAGGAAAGATTAATAATATTGTATTATTAAAATTATTTCTCTACATATTTTGTTTAACCTCGGCAATGCTCATAACTATAGTTCAGACTCAAATTGTATATTCGTTTTGATTTAGTATAAATTAGAAACAAAATCTCAAAATTTTCTTTGCTGGTAATACGCATTTTTAGAGTTAAAGTTTATTGACACTTGATTAGATTGTTACCTTAGTCCGATCCTTTATTAAGGATCGATAGCAACACTTGAGCTGTTTTACTACTTGTTCGACCACGTGCACTTGCGTGTAGTCATCCAGACTGACGAACAAGTTTTTGGCGCTGTTAAAGGGGACTGGCAATTAGTAAAGTGTTTTCTTAAGTGTTAGTTTTACAATTTCTATATTAGTGCGACAACTTGGTCTTAGCTTGTCTTTTGCAAATAACAAATTCTGTTGAACACTGGCAAGAGACAAGGAGCTGGTTAGATTCATACTTAGAGCCGGAAGGAACAATTCCATCGTCAAAGGAAAGCTCTAGAGATAAAACGTCCGTCACCCTAGGAAATTTGATTGAGCTTAAATGGACGTGTCGAACGCGACGGTAAACCGAGCTGTTGCACGGGAGGCAACCCGTGGTGTTGTATTTGATAAGTAGAAGTAGTTACTTAGTTAAAAAGAAAGAAAAAAAATATATATATAAATATAAATATAACAAAAAAATTTGTGTTTGTGTTTGTAACCTTGGAATTCTAACCAATTTCTTATTGTAAGATAAATTTCGAGGTTGAACGGAGGCATAAATGCAAAAAGAATCGCCGGGAAAATCGAGATGAGGAAAAAAATATAAAATGGCAAAACAGTGAGCCTATGCGATGGCTCCAGGTCACGGAGGAGCCTCCTCATTTACCCTCCGTGACACGTTGAGTGGAATTCTGGAATTTTAAAATTCGAGAACACCTGCGATAGCTCAGATGTCACGAAGGGTGCTTTCAGCGTTACCCTCGTGACACGTTGAGGCTATTTCGCATCGGGTCACCAGTGACCCGCGCGAAAATCACTTTTTAACTTGATTTCTCTCATTTTTTCCCCATTCCTTCTCCCCCTCAGCGACAAACACCCTAAAATCCTTCCTTCACTCAACGTGACACGGACTTGACACGAGTTTTCTTCAACTTTTCTTCATTTCATCAAATTTAAGTATGTTCTTGAACTCAACCTCAATTTTGCTAAATTTTCGATTTCAAGCATGAGAGGTGAGTAAACCTTGCCTAAGTGTAAATTGAGCTTGAATTCATTTAAGTTATTGTTGATTGATGTTAAATGTTATCATTGTGATTGTATGAACTCGTAAATACATGTGATCAATTTTGCAGAGGTAGCCAGCTAGGGTTAGAATTTGAATAGGAAAAAGTTAAATTGAGTTTGAAATGTGAAATTCTTGTTGGGTTGTGCATGTTAGGTGAGGTAAATTGTGTTGTATACTTAATGAGAATATACTAAAGACCACTGATGGATTTTGGAGAATGAAATTGTTGAAATTGCATAGAAATTGGGGAATTGCATAGGTTTTGTTGAGAAAAGTTGTTGCTAAGTGCTATGTAATGAAATGGTATCGATGGTAATATTGTGATTAGGTGTCTGAAGTCTGAGTAGTACATAGAATTTATCATAGTGGTTCTCGGATGCAGGCATGTTATTGTTTTTATGTAAATTTGAAAAAGAGGATTATCTTGCCGTAATGTTGTGATTGTGGCTAAAGACTAAGTGTGGGGTGGCCTAGCTTAAACCAACCTTAGTAGAGCCCAGCTAATTTGATTTGACTAACATTGAATTTATCTTTGTTTAATTTGGCGGGAACAATGGCGGCCCATTTAAGACAAAGGTAAGGCGCATCTACATCGGGCGCCGGGAGGAAAGAATCAGACTGGGAGCAGCAGCACCAGCGGTTCCGTGCAGCCAATACCATCAATACGAAACCCGATGGGTGGCCGGCGAAGGAAAAGTGGTACCGCGAAACATAAGGAGAAACAAAATACTTCCCGAGGAGCATATTGCAAGTGAACCGTTGGCACAGGAATTCCCCAGAATCGTACACAGGATTGACGTTGCCGGGCTGAACTTCATCTTTGAAGAGCCCAAGGAGTGCAATCTCCATTTGATTCAGGAGTTCTCACATGGCGGAACCCGACGCTCCTTGATCCTGCCGTCAAGATAAAGGGCAAGTGTCACTATTGAGCCCTTCACCTTATTGCCATTTTGGGGGCGCGGGACGCAGACGCCCATACTCCGGCAGCTGAACATCACTCCACCGCCCAGCCGGATATCAGGCGCACTCCTGTGTGGATCCCGTTCTGACACGTTGGAAGCGGAGCTTAAGGAGGGCTACCATCATGCTTGCCCTACTGCAAATCAACGAAGCCAGGATTTGGCAAGATGAGTGTGTTCCTGCTTGATTCGGGGGTGCACCTGATAGATGTCACCCGGGATCATGTATGCTTGGTGCATGCCCTGATGAAAGGGCTGAGATCAATGTTGAGGCAGTGATCATATCCTCCATGAAGAGAGCCGTTTGCATCAAGGAGCACAGTACGGGTTTGGTGGCTTCTTGACCATGTTCCTGCGGGGCACGGATATTGAGGAAGAGGCCACTGGACTACATCCCGTAGATGGATAGGCGTGTCGTGGACTTCACAAAGGCAAGGCACCCGACACCACTCACGGGCAGTTCTCACACTAGCCGACGACATGCTCGGGATGATCGATACAGGCCCGCATGTTCGGGATACGAGATACTCGGTTGTGCATAGGAGAGGCAGCAACGAGAGGATGAGCAGTGGTAGCTCGACTTAGACTACCCCTTCGGCGAAAATGCTAGGGCTCTATGTCGAGTGAGGCCAGCTTTTGTAGCCCAGGCTGTGGATGACGATGTCCCCACCAATGAGGAGACACGTCGTGAGGACTCCGATGTTGGAGTCGGATAGCAGGGACGACGGGCGAGATTCAGACATGGGAGACAAGAGCAACGGCACCTGACAGAAAGTTGAATACTTCGATTGATCAGGGAGTTTCACCACCCACTTTTGTGCTATGCTAAATTTATGAACATTGGGGACGTGTTCGGTTTTAAGATGTGGGGTAGAGGAGTAGTTGCAGATGTTGGTTGTTGTTGATATTCATATTACATTGTTGTGCACGAAAAATTACTTGACCTTGTGATTTTTGTGTTTATAGTTGGTATTGTAATTAATGTGAAGCTATTGTGTGCTGTTGAATGTTGTTAGCTGGCTGTGTAAATATTTGTAAATATTTTTGGCTTATCGAAATTATCGATATTTTTAAAAAAGAAATTCTCGTTGAATTATTTTATGATTGGGTTTCTCGGCATTTGTTTTCGGTGCTTTTACCGAGAATGGTCCCATTGAACCAACGTCGTAAATAGTGATGGATTTCCTATGATGGATGGATGACGACCGTCTTAAGGGAAATGTAGTCGATAGGAGTAGTTTTTTTTTTCGTTTATTTTTCTTTTGTTTGTTTGTATCCCAAACGTGTCGCTACTTTATGGTTAGAAATTCTTGTTGCGTGTTGTACATGATATTTAGAATGCAAAGGTGATTCATATGGAAGCATGCAACTTTGTAAATATGTTGAGATACCTAGGCCATAGAAAGTTCGGTCGGTGATTGAGAAGCAATGTTTGAATTCTTGTAATTAGATTGAAGAGTACGCGAATATGTCTTGAAGTTGAGCATGTGCAATGAGTGTGTAGTAAGGTTTGGTATTCCATGCTATAGTGAATTGTCTAGAACTTGCGGTGTGTGTACGAAACGAAATGAAGGAAGTGTAGTGTAGGAAAGGATGTAGGCATTTCTTTGATTAAACCGAAAGTTTTTCCATTATCATACCCACCTTGAATGTACATCCTAGTTGTATTGAGCCTTTAGCCTATTTTTTTCTTTAAAGTGAAAAGGTATAAACGACTTAACCCCTTCTTTTCATTGTCCGTGAATTTGATCCAAAACTCTTAAGCGCTCAAGTAAAAAAATAATTTTTCCACAGTGTCAAGGAGTGAGAATTGTGAAAAGAAAGAAAAAGCTGAAGTTGTGAAAGAAAAGAAAAGGCCAAAGGTGCACTTGCTGTAAATTAAATAAAATGAAGATGTATAACTAATCTTTGTTGTTTAGTCAAGTGTGCTTAAAGAAATGGGGACAAAAATAACAGAAAGACTTCAAGAATGGGAGGACGAAGGAAGAAACAATGCCCATAAGGTGATGGGATGTATTGAAAAGCGCTTAAGGATGCTAGTTGCTATTATTAGTTATACAGTATTTACTAGGTCTTGTAGCTTACATTACAACCCGTTAAGTCGTGATCTTACATGTGGCGTCCTTATATTAGTGGAAGTAATACACTAGAGGCAAGCCTAAGGTTCATGACATGATGCATGTCAATTCTTTTGGGAGAGAGCGAATCGTGTTTATATGCCCTTGCATGTAATGTTTTTGAGTTCATGTGATTGAAAAAGGAGAAGTCTCTTGTGTTGTGAGGGCACATGCTTGGCGAGAGATTGAATTTACGTGTAGATATCTTGACAGGTTTGCCGATATCGAGAGCCGATTCTTGAGTCTAGGAGGTCTTGATGTGTTGAATGTCATTGTATTGATGAGACTATTCATGTTATCTTGATGATTTGCTATAGTAATTAATTGGTATAACCGTAGCTTGAATTGTCGAGCCAAAGTAGCTATGCGTGGGTGTCAATTGCATGAGATGTGAGTTTATTGTTTGAGGACGAACAAGGTTTTAAGTGTGGGGTAAGTGATCTTGGGGCAGAATTATATGCCCAAGTGATACTCAAATACTTCATTTCGTCTTGTTTATCTATCGTTATTTGTGCATTCTCATGTAATTTTGTAGTTAAAATGTGAATTTATACTAACCAACATGATTAGTGTTGTTTGCAGGAAAAATACAATTTTAGGAAGCTAAGATGCATGTTGGGAGAAATCGGGAATGGACCGACAGCAGGAAAGAGCCAAGAAGCGAAATTAAAGGGCTCAGCGATACAGAGCCGTGTCACGCTGCCATCGCGGATGGAAATACGCGAATGATTTAAAATTAGCCAAAGTTCCGGTGAAGGTCCGCGTTGCCTCCGTGGCACGGTGGACACTATCTGGAACGCAAATTCCGGTGAAGGTGCGCGTTGGAGCCGTGGGCATTAGCCAAGCCCGTGTTGCACGCCGTGGCACGTTGAGCTTCAAGTACGGAAGACCCTATTCCAGTAGGAGTCCGCGTTTGTGGTGTGTCACGGCGGCGGTGCTCCGCGTGTGCACTTTCCAGTGACACGTTGCTTATTCCGGGAAAAATTCCCACCGAGTATAAATAGAACACTTAGGTTCATTTTTAATTATTACGACGTTTGAGCAAGAACGTAGATTTACGGGCGATTGAGTGGACAAAAATCTAGGAGTTCTTCTCTATCTCTTTCTCCTTTATTTCAATTGTTTGTATGATTTACACTCATTTGATGATGTTTAATCCACAAATGAGTGGCTAAATTCACTTCTTCTTGAGTTAAGAACATTTGTATGAAATATAGTATTGATCATTTTGGTTTTCATCTTTTCTTCCATGGTTGTTCTATTAATTCTTGTTCTTACTGCATTAATGTGTGGTCAATGTTAATGTATATCTAAAAAAGTCGGCTTCACTCGAGAGAGAAAGAAATTGGAAAGTTGTGAATTGATAGGATATGATCTTTTCTTAGTTTGGGAAAATTGAGAATTGATTTACCTTCGGGATAGAAATATACCTAAAAGTCATATTAGTCAAATACGGAATCGGTTTTGTATGGCTTTAACATGAATTTCTTTTTCACGAATGTAGGCGGAAGGTTCATGATTCTTAAGTTGGGTTAAATACGAGTTTTAATCCATAAACGTAATTCTACCGACTAGCAACCGAAGGTAATCAAATTGTATCGGTAAATTATTTCTCTACATGTTCGTTTTAGCTAAGCATGCTCATAACTATAGTTCAGACTCAAATTGTATATTCGTTTAGATTTAGTATAAATTAGGAAACAAAATCTCAAAATTTTCTTTACCTTTGTTATGCATTTTTAGGATTAAAGTTTATTGACACTTGATTAGATTGTTACCTGGTTTAGTCCCTGTGGGATCGATACTTGGCTTACTTGAGCCATTTACTACTGGATTCGACCACGTGCACTTCATGATCATCCAAACGGACGAACAATTAATTTATTATTAACTAGTTATAAATGAAAATCAAACAAACCAACAAGAACCAAACGGATGGTTATTTATTTTATTCGGTTTGGTTTTAGAAATTTAAAAACCAATTAATTGGTTTTGGTTTTGGTTTTAATCAAGCGAGACCATGAACACTAATACACCAAAAGGTAGGTTGATATCCTATCTTCGAGCGAGAAAGTTGAAGTAGAAGGTTTTATTTACCATATTATTAGGGTTCAGGTTATGCAAGCAGAATCCCCGTCTCTTCAGTCTATCATTAGTTAGTGAGTTTCCGGATGAGCTTCTTGGTATTCCCTCAAAGCATGAAATTAATTTCTCCATCGACATTCTACCGTGTACTCAGACCTATATCTATCCTTTCGTATTGAATGGCTCTGAATTCAAGAATTGATGGAACAATTGAAAGACATTGGAGTAAGAGTTTTATCAGGCCAAGTACTTCTGACATGGGGTGCGCCACTTCTGTTTGTGAAAGAAAGATGGCTCCTACGCATGTGTGTGACTATCAACGGTTGAATAAAAGTTACCATTAAGAATAAAACCCTCTTCCAAGGATAGATGATTTATTTGACTAGTTGCAAGGAGCCAAAATATTTATCCAAAATTGATTTGAGATTCTAGTACCACCAGAGTTCAAAGTTGGGGATAAAGATATCCCAAGACGGCTTTCAAGACTAGGTATGGTCATTTTCGAGTTCCTGAATTCGTCCTTGAGGTTGACAAATGCACAACGGTTCTCATGGATCTGATGAACAGCATCTTCAGGACATATTTAGATCTATTTATGGGTGTTCATCAGTATTCTAGTATACTCCCGCTCAAAAAGCTAAACAGAGATCATTTGCAGAAGCGGTACTCCACGCCTATCAAGCGCCCGATTATATGCAAAGTTCTCTAAATGTAGTTTTGGTTGATGCAGCAGCCTTCTTGGGCCATATTGTATCAGATGGGGGTATTCAGGTTGACTACAAAAATCGAGGCAGTTAAGACATGGCGTAGACCTATAACTCAACTAAATTTCATAGTTTTCTAGGGTTAGTCGGTACTACAGAAGGTGCATTGGAAGATTTTCTTCTCGATTGTCGTTGACAAGGTTGACTCAAAAAGCAGCCAAATTCCACTGGACCAAAGGCTTGTGAGTAGAGTTTCCAGGGATTGAAAAATAGGTGAATGCTGCACCAATATTTTCCTTACGGAGAAGTTGAAGGCTTATATTTGTATATTGTGGCAACCGAGCGGTGGATTAGGATGTGTTCGATGCGGCCGACAAGAGTAATTGCTTACCTTCCAAGGCAGCTAGAAAGCATGAAAAGAACTATCCACCCATGATTTGTGGTGCTTCTGATGGTGCATGCCTTAAAATACTTGACGTGTATATGGCGTGCACATGGATGGCTTTTACTGATGCAAAACCTCAGGTACATTTCACGAGAAGAGAGTTTGAATTTGCGCGGCATCGTTGGCTAAATTCTTCGAAAGACTATGATATGAACATCTTGTATCACCCACGGAAGGCTAATATTATGGTGATGCCCTTAGCTGCAGATCCATGGGCAGTTTAGCACATATGAGGCGAGAACAACGGGAAATGGCTCGAGAATTGCACCGGCTAACCGGCTTAGCAATGGATAGTGGGTTCGAGAGGATAATGAGGGCTATGATTGAATACGGCGGTATCATCCCCTAGTTGTAGAGGTGAAGGAGTGGTAGTATGAGGACCCTAACCTAGTACAACTCAAAATGGAGTTCAACAAGGTGATTTAACCTTCGATTTAACGAAAGATGATCTTGGTCAGTCACCTCTGCGTTCCATATATGTGAACTCGCTTGAAAAGATCATGGTAGAGGTACGTACTTTCGTTACTCTCTTCATCGGAGTTCGATGAAGATGTACCATGACATAAAGTAGATATACTGATGGCCTGGAATGAAGAGAGTGTAGCCGAGTTCATAACCTGATGTCCTAATTGTCGCGAGTAAAAAGCCCAGAACATCGAAACACAGCGGACTAACTCGGAGATGGTTGTACCTATGTGGAAATGGAAGGAAGTTAATATGGATGTTGTGACAGGGTTACCCCATACCAGATGCAAATTTTCCCACGCTCTATTTGGGTTGTGTAGATAGGTTGACCAAATATACTCATTTCCTACCAATCTAGGCTATCATTCTCAATTGAAGATTACGCCGAATTATATATTAAAGAGATAGTCAAACTGCATGGTGTCGGTATCTATCATCTGCGAAGGGATACAACAAGATTTTGGCAATCATTTCAGAAGGTTTGGGGAAACAAGTTAATTTGAGTATAGTTTCATCCTGAACAGACGTGACAGAGTGCACCATTCGGACGCTCGGGGATATGTTGAGGCGTGTGTACTAGGTGGAGGAGATGGGATGAGCATTTACCCCTTATTGAGTTTGCATACAATAATAGCTATCATTCTGCTATTCATATGGTGCCTTATGAGGCTTTATACGGGCAGAAGTGCAGGTCCCCCATAGGCTGATTTGAAGTAGGCGGGCCGAGTTATCGGACTGATATGATCCATCGATCGAGGAAGAAAAGCTGAAAATTTATCGAGAGAACACTTACTATGACCTAGAGTAGTGAGTCTTATTCCGATGTTCGACATAGAGACCTGGACTTCAATGTTGATGATTGGTATTTCTTAAGTTTCACCGATGAAGGGTGTGATGAGATTTGGCAAGGAAGGGCAAGCTTAGCCCTAGATTCATTGGCGTATCGAATCCTCACAGGAGAATAGGCCGAGTGACATATGAGTTAGAACTTCCTTCAGACCTAGGTCTTCATTCATCAGTCTTTCACGTGTCAATGTTGAAAAGTATATAAGGGACCCATCTCGGGTTGTTCCAGTCAGAGATGTACGAGTTACTGAAGAACTAGCCTACGAAGAGACTCCGGTCTCTATACTAGATAGAACAGAGTTCATAGGCCGAGAACTAAAAATGTAGCCTCCTTCAGAAGTTTTATGGATGAATAGAAATGTAGAGGAAATAGCACAGGAAGGCGAGGAAGACATGAAGATACAATACCTCTCCTATTCCAGACCTAGCCTAGATTATACAATAGAGGTGAGTTTGTTGATTCAAATGTTACCTTAGTGCTTATATTATGATGACTACTTCTATGTTGTGAGATGATTGGTTCATAGCGTCCTTTGAGATGCCTATGTTGGATTTTCCTGCATTTCAGGTTTTTAGATAGTCTAGATTACAAACGACACTCTGCTGAAATTTTTACGGCAATAGTAAACGGTTGAGTCTTTGGAGCCTAAAAACTACATTCGAGGGCGAATGTTTCCCTAACGGAGGATGATGTTACACCCGTAAACTTTTTCATAGTATGACCATTGTGTGCGTAAACATGTGAGAATTATAGCATACCACACACCGGGGAGAAGGCCCGGGGAACGCATGAGCGCATTGTTAAACGATGGGGCCCGGGCACGGCCAGGCGGTGCGTCGCGCCCCTAGTGCAACGCGATAGGGGGCACGCCACACCCCCCCCTCCTTGCCATCGCCCAACTATATATAAGTCCCTCTTGGTTATATTAAATCATTAGATAAAAGTTTCCCTCGGCCAAAATAGAGCTCTCACGCCATTTTCATTCAATTTCCTTTGAATTATGCCGTCAAACTCCATCTAAACACAAATTCGCTTTGGATGATGGATTTTAGGCCTAGGAAAAACATCGTCTGGAGTTATTTCACATGAAAATTCGTTTTGGGGTACAGAACCCCACCGATAAAAGGTTGCCGAATTTACTTTAATTTGAGTCTAAGCGGCTATATGCAATAGGTAAGCAATTCTACCTTCTAAATTGCGAGAATTGGCGAGTTTCCAGGCTGAATTAATTAAAAGTTGAAGTTTTAGCCAATTATATTGAAAGATATTGGTAATTGTCGATTGTTAGTATTGAAATAGTCTCGTTTTCTCAGCATGAGGGCTGCAAATTGGTGAAATTACTAACTTTGGGTTGGAATTGCTCGAGCACCTAGAAATCATCGAATAAAAAGGCATGGTAAGGCTATCCCCTTTTTGACAAGTACACATTCGTCGTAGAGTTAATACGACATATTTACCTATAGTACTCTAGAGTAAACTATTGTGGTTAGCTGCTACAAGTAAGATTGAGACGATAATAATGACATAGTAACCCTCGTGAAGTTAACCCTAGATTACTTGGTTGCATATAATTCTGGATTGTTGGATGTTTGTTTGCTTATAGGGCTATGCTCACAGGAGCAATATGATGTCTGAAGGGAGGCCGAATTGAAGCCGTAAGTACCGTATTGAGGTCTATTCACCTCTAGACTCGCTCTATGTCGTAGTAGGCATCCACGACCCTGGTTGAGCCAAGGCTCGGGGTCTAATTAAAGGAGCCCCAGAAGGCTCGAGATATAGTTACATGATCCTAAACGACTCAGATATAGTTGCCAAAAGAGCTTACATGGCTCAGATGCTGTGCATGGAGCCCAGATAGCTCAGATACATTTACAAGAACCCAGATGGCTCGAGATACGGTTACAAGAGCTCGGAACCGGCTCGGATACGATTCTGAAGCCCGGGAGGCTCGAGACCTGAAACATACAGGAGCCTATATGGCTCAACCTAGAAACAGGAGCCTATCAGGCTCGGATACATCAAGGATGAGTACTCCTAAGTTACAATATGCTTACAAACCTTTGTGAATCCCGAGATAGCAGAGAAGTTTGTATTGTTTTGCACTTGTCGGGGCTTATGGGGGCCTAGGTAGGATATTCTGTGCTGATTATACCTTCTAGGCTTATGGGGCGCGGTGGAGTTCTTATTTGTGCCTATACTTGCTAGTTATATTTCGGATTGTAGAAGGTATTTAGGTTAAATTCTTATTCTCCTTATTGATTACTTTCGGTATACAGTAACTTTATTAGAAGCTTCCATTTCTACCCTACATATTCGGTACATATTGTACTTAAGCTCATCTTTGAGGCCTGTATTACTTTCCTGCAGGTAGTTGAACGTGATTTGAGGACCTTCTTAGGCGCCGGTCGGAATCGCGGCAGTCGACTCCTTTCTTCGAAGTTGATAGTTAGAAGGTTTTTCTTTTGTTGTATAGCTTTTGGGTAGGTCAGGGCCCTATCCCGACCATTATTCCCACTCTTAGAGCTTGCAGGCTATAGTTTCTTAGTTGTTGGTGTCGTTGGCCGTATCGGGCCTATGTATATTATGTTTTTTGCGTGATGGGCGTGTAAGGGCCTAGTGTAACTGGTTAGTTGGCAGCCTTGTCGTCATAGTATGAGTATGATTTGCTTATTTTCATTCAGCTACTCCTTTAGACAGCATGAGTGAACATGTCGGCCCACATAGGATTCCTTTTATCGTCTTGTTGTTAGGTTAGCTCTTTTCTTTCCACGGGTGTTGCGTGGCCTTATCATCCCAAGGCTGTGTTTACAGCCAAAGGAATACCAACTCATCTTTTCTTAATTTTGAGTTGTTGGCAAGAACCAGGCACCTATGCCTAGTCGAGTCGATCCGGAGTTCCCGGTTGCTTGGGTGCAAGTCATCCTCCCAAAGTGGGGCATGATAGTGAGCATCCTATATCAACCGGGGAAGGCTAATATTGCACCCTATGCCTTTAGCCACAGATCCATGGGCAATTTAGCATATTTGAGGCCAAAGCAGCTAGAAATTGCTCGAGAACTTCTACCGATTGCTTGATCTAGCAGTCTAGGTAGTAGGTCGAGGAGGATAATGGGGTTGTAATTGAGAATACAACGGTATCTCTGGTGGTAGAGGTAAAGGAGAGGCAATACAAGGACCCCGGTCTAGTACAACGCAGAGACAAGGTTCAGTAGGGTGAATTATCAACTTTCGAGTTAACGGAAGACGGGGTCTTGAGATTCAAGGTTGACTACGTGTTCCAAATGTAGTAGGGCTCCACTAGCGGATCATGAAGTACATTATTCTCCTATTCTCTTCATCCAGGTTCGACGAAGATGTACCATGATATAAAGGAGATATACTGGTGGCCCGTAATGAAGAAAGGTGTAAGCGAGTTTGTAGCATAGTGTTCTAATTGTCGCGAGTAAAAAGGCAGGCATAGAAACACAGCGGGCCCGGCTGGGAGATAGTTGTGCCTATGGGGAAATAGGAGGCATTTAATATGGACTATTTGATAGGGATTACCCCACTGTGAATGCAAATTTGACTCTATTTGGGTTATTGTTGATAGGTTGACGAAATTAGCCCATTTATTGCTAGTCAGGACTACCTTTGTAGCCGAAGATTATGCTGATTTGTATATTGAGAAGATAGTCTACTTCATGGTGTCCCAGCATCTATCATTTCCGACAGAGGGAACAATTTACAACTAGTTTTGGCAATCATTTCAGAAAGGTTTGAGGACACAGATTAATTTGAGTACAACTTTCCATCCCAGACAGACGGCCGGGCGAAACACCATTCACTACACTCAAGGACATGTTATGGGCATGTAGCTGCTGGGTTTAGTGGGAAGCTGGGACAAGCATTTACCCATTTATTAAATTTTCATACAATAGCAGTTATCATTACATTATTCGAGCGGCCTTATGAAGCTTTATATGGGATGTGAGTCCTCTATAGGATAGTTCGAAGTAGGGGAGGCAGGATTGATCGGACCTGATATGATCCAGCAGTTAGAAGAAAAAGTGAAACTTATCAGAGAATACTTGCTAATAGCCCGAGTAAATCAAAGTCCTATTTCGATGTACGACGTAGAGACTTGAATTTAATGTAGATGATTGGGTGTTTCTTAGTTCACCTATGAAGGGCGTAAGTTTTGGCACAAGGGCAATCTCTTAGCCCTAGATTTGTTAGCCTATATCTAATGTGAGGATAGGCCGAGTGGCGTACGAGTTAGAAGCGCCTTAAGAGCTAGAGTCTGTTCATCCAGATTTCCACGTGTCAATGCTCCGGAAATGTATAGGGACCTGTCTCAGGTTGTTCCAGTTAAGGATTTTACAAAGTTACTGAAGAGTTGTCCTATGAAGAGACTCTAATTGCTATACTGATCAGACGAGTTCGTAGAGCGAGAACCCAAAGATGTAGCCTCCCGTTAAAGTCTTATGAAGAAACGAAATGTAAAAGGAAATGACACAGAGCGTAGGGCTACATGAAGTCTGAATATTCTCATTTTGTTTCGAATCTAATCTAGATTATACGGTTGAGAGTGAGATCATTGTTGAGATGTTATTCTATTGCCTATATTACTAATGCTTCATTCAGTATTCCCTTCTATGTGTGGAGTAGTTTATTTATAGCATCCTATGAGGCGTCTGTGTTGGACATTTCTTAACGTCTCAGGTTCTCCGGATAGTCCTTAGGGGAGACTCTGCAAAATTTTTCTAGTAGTAGTTAAGGAGTTGGCCTTTAAAGTCTAAAGATTACATTCGAGGATGAATGTTCCTAAGGGGGGATAATGTTATACCTTGTAAGTTTTATCATTTAACGGACGCGTGCATACATATGTTAGAGTTTTGAGTATGACGCATGCGAGAAGGGCTCGAGAGGCGAACATACGAGCATAGTATCGAGCGACGGGCGGCGGAGGTCGGGCGCCCAGCAGGCGCAAATGCTGCGTGGTGACCTAGCTCCATGGCGTTGCACGCTGCCCCTTTCCTGGCGCTGCGCGCCCCACCACCCACGCCTCAACATGTATATATAGTGAAGTGGGGTTGAGAACTCATTTAAGCATTTCCTTGCACTTACTTTCGGCGAACCCTCATCCCTACGACTTTTTATCCATTTTCATCAAATTACACATAAACTCCGTCCTAACCTTAAATAACAAGTTTTAGTCTTACGAGAAGCATCTCTATAGAGTTATTTCGAAAATTTGTTCAGTGTGCCAGAACCTCACCAAGTAAAAGTTGTTGAAATTACTTTAAATTGAGTCCTAAGCGACCACACACATGAGGTAAGCATTTCTTCCTTCTAAACTCTTGAAGAATTATGAGTTTTCGGCCCTATTCATTGGAGTTGAATTATAGTTATTATTAGTAGAAAGATATTGTTTGCCGAGTTTTATTATTCAAAATAGCCTTATTTTTCCTAGCATAGAAGCGGCCATTGAGTGGAATCATCAGTTGGGGGTTGGGACTAATCGAATAAATGAGAATCGACATTTGAGGTATGTTAAGGCTATTCCTCTCGGCACGTTGCTCTTATTGTTTAGCCGATACAGTCACACCTTGTAGTAGCTTGTGCTTATAGAGTTGTAGTTAGCTGATATGAGACGGGTGAGGTTACAGTATAGTATTCCTCATTGGAAGGTTTATACCTAGCTTGATTACCGCTAGAAGCGTGTATGAATTCCCTGTTCAATTGTTTACCGATTAGAAGGATTAGTAGTAGGTGCCTTGATACCACGAGGCGAGGATGGCTATTAGCATACCTTGCTAAATTAGGCAATGGAGTGCAGTTTGGCGACACAATATATGATTCTACGCCTATACATAGGCAAGAGCCCGGATGACTCGAGATACAATTATAGGAGCTAGACGACTCAAATATAGTTACGAGGCCCGGAGACGGCTCGAATCGATGCGCAGGAGCCCAGATGGCTCTAACACAGTTACAGGAGCCCAGACAGCTCTAACACAGCTACAGAGCCCATACAACTCAGACCTAGATGCGAAATTTGGGCCGATTGGAGGCATGGCTGAATACGGCTTACAGGAGGCTAAGTATACACTTGAATTCTGACATGTAACGAACCTATAGTAGTCAGAGATAAGAGTGGTGTGCATTGTTTGGCCCTTATTTAGAGGCTTATGGGAGTCCCAGTGGGGTGATTATTATTGTGTTGGTTATACCTTTCAGGATTATAAAGAAAGAACGATTAGGTTCTTGTTTGTATATACCTGCTAGTTATATTTCAGATTGTGAGGCTATTCGAGTTAAATTCTTATCCTCCTTATTGATTACTTCAGTTCTTCTATTGACTTTATTCAGCTTTCATTCTTGTCTTACATATTAGGGTACATATTGTACTAATGCCCATTTTTGGGGCACTTTATATTACTTGCTTGCAAGTTCGGATAGACGTGGTCCAAGACCTTCCTAGCTGCGACGAGTCACTTCGTAGGTCAGTCAACTCCTTTTCTCCTAAGTTGAGTTAAAACGTTTGTTCTTTTGTTGTATAGCTTTTGGGTAGGTGGGGCCTTGTCCCGACCATTATTCCCCTCTTAGAGGCTTGCAGGCTACAGTTTCTCAGTTAGTTGTTGTGCCGCGTGAGGCCTACGTATGTTATATTTTGCGTGTTGGGCGTGTAGGGCCTAGTTTGGCTAGTTGGTGCTTAGCCTTGTTGGCTTTAGTGTGATTATGATACTTTGTTTTCTTGATTTTAAGTTACTACCGCAAACACGAGGTGCCCATGCCCCGATCGAGTCGGCCGTCCCGATGTGGCACTAGGTGTCAGTCATGCCCCCAAGGTGGGGGCGTGACATATTTTTATTTTGGCGATTTCTTGCTAAAACTTACGGAGAAGTGATTTTTTGTCTAGATTATCTTGGGCCCTTCATATTATCCCCTTTTTTGTAGGTTCTATTTGCTTCATATCATTATTAAGTAAGCTACCTTTACTACGAGCACTATGATGACAAAAAAGGATTGCCATAGCAGTTCATCTAGTTAGCCCACTTTATTCTAGATTTTATCTTATTCTTCATTTGTTTATTGTGTATACTTGTTATTTTGAAAATAAAGGTCCATATCAATAAATATTTAATGTCTTATATTCATATCACGAGAAAATTTGATAATGACTGATTAGAGTCATTACATATGCAGATGTAAAATGCTTATCTGACCATATAAAAAGGCAATCTCGGACAGATTATATATTTACAAATGGAGGTACAACCATATAATGGCGTTCAAAAAAAATATATGATTGCTACTACTTCAAATCATGAAGAGATAATTGTCATTCATAAAGAAAGTCGAAAATGCATCTGGTTCAAATCAATAACTCAACACATCCAGAAAACATGACACAACTTTAGAAAGGAATACTCGAAATATTATATAAGACAATGCTTCATACATAACTCAACTAAGAGAATACGTTAAAGGAGATAGAACAAAACATATATTACTATTTTTTTTACTCATGATCTTCAAAGGAAGGGTGAAATAGATGTTCAACAAGTTCGTTCAAGTATAATTTAGCAGATATGTTTCACGGAGGCATTGCCAACTTCAACATTTGAAAAGCTAATAGATTGAAATGTATGCGTCTTGACATTAAGTAATGTTTTAATCAAGGAAGGCAAATATACGTTGCACTCTTTTTCTTGACAAGAATTTTATTCATAGAATTTTCCTGCTATAATTTTAATGAGGCAGCTATCCAATGTGTATTATAAACTATATATAAAATTTTTCTTTTATTAATATTTTTATTAAATTTTAATAGAGAAATATTATAATTAATGGACATTAAGAAGATATCATGAAACTACTCACGTGGATGTCGTGAAAATGTAAGAGTGGTTGTTCCCACGTAGCTATTGGTTTTGGGTTAGTGATTTCCCAAATGTAATTTAGGGAAATTTTGTTTTTTTTTTTTGAATTTAAGAGGTCTGTATTATTAAAATTAAAATATTAAAATGAGCAAAAGCCCAAACTGCAAAAATAAAATAAATTGAATCTGCCCAAAAAGAGGCCTAATTTGAAACAAAGCACTCCTAAAATCTATACAGAAAGAGGGACAGACCCTTTGCTTGGAGAATATACTTTTCTGTTTGGATGAGCTTATGCTTGTGCGGTTCATGATTTAAATTTTATAGATTCAATCTTAAAGATTTTAATATTGAATTTATCGTATTTTGAAATTATAGGTTCATATTTATTATTAATTTTAAATTTAATAATTTTTAATTTCTTGTTTATTTTAAAATTGAATAATTTAAGACTTTAAATGTTTAAAATCATAAGTTAAAATTTTTAACGTGACTTTGGCTTATTTGTGTTATTTTAATTTAAAAATAATTTTTTTTTTAACTTACCCAAATATAAAAAATACTTAAAGCTATTTTTAACTTATAAACCTTTGAAAGTATATCAATCCAAATACGCTCCAACTCATTTCGTGTATATATATTTTTTAAATATAGACAGAAGAAGAAAGAAAGTTTCTTTATTTGATTTGAGTTGTTGTTATTTTACTTTAATAAATTATTTTTATTTTATAACAAAAACGTTTTAAAAATAAATAGCTATCCCAAAAGTATCTCTCTACAGATCTCTCAAAGCATGAAGGGCTTGTTGGCATAGAGCGGCAAGGCTTGACCAGGTAAGCTACCCAGCCGGTTTCGTTTAACGGTTATGAGATCCGATGCAAAAACTAACCGACCCGGACACCAGACGACCCGAACAACCCGGGAGAGAATAAATTATTTTTATTTTATAACAAAAACGTTTTAAAAATAAATAGCTATCCCAAAAGTATCTCTCTACAGATCTCTCAAAGCATGAAGGGCTTGTTGGCATAGGCGACAGGCTTGACCAGGTAAGCTACCCAGCCGGTTTCGTTTAACGGTTATGAGATCCGATGCAAAAACTAACCGACCCGGACACCAGACGACCCGAACAACCCGGGAGAGCAGCATGGATCCGTCTTTGACAAACAGATGACGGTCGGATAAGGATACAAAGCCCAACCTTTCGTTTCCCTCTTTTTTATTAGCCATAAATATACTCTCTCCCACATAATTCAGAAACAGAGAGAGAGTGTGTGTGTGAGAGAGAGACCCCTATCTCCTCACCAGCAACAACTTCAGTTTAGTTACGCTATAGCTGTTGTTTCTTGACATATACATACAACTCTCTTAGTCATTGAAAGGTTTGATTTCTCAACTTGGTTCTCTGTTTTCTTTGGTTTCTTGATAATAGGTTACTCTTAATTTCTGAAAGTTTCTACCCCTTTCTTTGACTTATTTTTTCGGCTTCATTGCAAGTTTTTCCTTAAAAAGCTTTTCGTATAGCAGTGCTATAGAAAACCATAATTGAAAAGTAACTCACTATGATCAATTATATAAAAGATATGCGCTGATAAATGTCCTCGTGTTGTTGGTTGATTTTCTTAAATTCAACGATGAACAATGAAGATGGTTCCAGCTACGCCACGGAGTTGCCCATAGTTGGAATGAAGCTGGATTTTTCTTCACTTTATAATTCTTTGGTTTATTGGATTGTTAAATAGCTTCTAAGCTAGAGTTTCCTATAAGATAGTCAGCGGATTTACTTGGTTGTTTGCAAAGTATATATTGTGAGATACTGAATTGCATTTGTGAATCATCTTTTTTGGGGCTACATTCTTTTCAAGGTGTAAAAAGTAGGCTTATAATCAGCTCTTTCATTCTTTTTAATGAGTTTGAATTTTCTAAGCTGCTAGTCTACATGTTATAATCAGATCTTTCATGCTTTTTATGGAATTGCTTATGACGATTTCTGAAATACAATCTTTAGGTTCAAGTACAAATCTTTTTTTTTTGTTGTTTGTGTGCACTTTTCAATGAATTAGCAGGCACACGTCTAAATGGCTAAACATATGCCATTATCCACCCATTTTCAGGAATTCTAGTACTATGTTATCCTGGGCCTTGCTGTTTGTTCTATATGTTTATAGTATTTCGGTCAGGGTGCAGTTGCTATAACAATATTATGACATTAAATGATAGTCATGTTTTCTTCTTTCTCTAACTGTTTATATATTTTCTCAGGTGTGGAACAGATGATCTAATCCTTGTAGTTCACAAACCTTAGTAATCCAAATATCAAATCAACATGGCTCCAATGGTTTCAATTGCAGCTAGCAATGTATCAGTTACTCCAGGAGCTGTCCTTATCACGAGAACGAACTCATGTTTATCAAGATATAATGTTTCGCGAAAATCCAGCAAGCAAACTCTACCTACCCCAAAATATATCCTGCCTCTGTCAACATCTGTTAAATTATTTCCCTATTTTAGAGTTGGTTGCATTTTACGACCTAAATTAAGAAGTCTCATAGTATCAGCAACTGAGACTGATGTAGCAGTGGAAGAAGTAGAATCAACTGCTACAGATGATGGATCAGGTGAAGCCTTGGAAGCTTCATCTGATGCTGCTGCTGGAACAAGTGAAGAATCCTCCATATCAGATGTGAGTCCTACATCTGTTCGATCTAAGCGTTCAAGACCTCCTAGAAAGAGTGAGATGCCTCCTGTGAAGAGTGAAGACCTTATTCCAGGGGCAACTTTTACTGGAAAGGTCAGATCGATCCAGCCATTTGGCGCTTTTGTTGATTTTGGAGCTTTTACGGATGGACTTGTGCATGTTTCTAGGCTAAGTGATAGTTTTGTAAAGGATGTAGGAAGCATTGTATCTGTTGGACAAGAGGTGACAGTGAGATTAGTTGAAGCAAACACTGAGACAGGGCGCATATCTCTCACGATGCGTGAAAGTGATGATCCTAGTAGGCCACAGCAACAGAAAGATGCCCCAACCAGTAGCGACAGACCCCGAACTCCAAGGAAGAACACACAAAGGAACAACCAAAGGAGAGATGAGGTGAAGAAAGTCTCAAAGTTTGTCAAGGGGCAAGATCTTCAGGGCACTGTAAAAAATCTAACCAGGTCTGGTGCTTTTATATCTCTTCCTGAAGGAGAGGAAGGATTCCTGCCAGCATCAGAGGAAGCTGATGAAGCGTTTGGAATTATTGACAGTGGCTCTTCACTACAAGTAGGTCAAGAAGTTAGTGTCCGTGTATTGCGCATTACCAGAGGACAGGTAACTTTGACCATGAAAAAAGAAGAAGCTGCGTCAGAGTTGGACTCGAAGCTCAGCCAGGGTGTTGTCCATTCAGCAACAAATCCTTTTGTATTGGCTTTCCGCAGAAACAAAGAGATCTCTTCCTTTTTGGATGAGAGGGAAAAAGAAGATGAACTAGCTGAACAATCAAAGGAAGATGCACAGGAAGCAGATGTGGCAGCTAATAAAACGGATGTGTTGCCTGAAACTACAGGCAAAGAGGAAGAATCGGTCAATGCTGCAAATGATGGTGTTCCAGAAACTATATATGGGGAGGATACAAAACAAAACATTGATGAAGAAGTGGAATCAGCTCCTGAAGGAAGCACATCCACGATTGGTCAGCAAGCTGAGGTATCACCTGTAGGAGCTGCTGTGGAAACTGAAGCTGAAACTGGCTCACATGTGCAATCAGCTGATCAGATCTCAGCATCTGAAACTGTGGCGGGCGAGGAGCTTGTGGAGAAATTAACTGATAATGAAGTAGTGGAAAATGAGGTTGAAACTGAAATACCAAGTGTCACAGAGTCTACCAAAGAAACAGAGGAAACTAGTGGCAATGAGAATGGCAGTATATCAAGCCCTACCGGACAATCTGAAGCTCCTTTGGAGAATAGCAAGGATGAAGGTGTCTAATATGAATCTTTCCTATTTCCCCTCTGATTTATTACTCATTTCACATCCTTGGTTCTCGGGTGCATATTTATGACAAATAACTAGATATATTGCTTAGACAATTGTGTGATTCCAAATAAGGTGTTGATGCATGATATATATACACTTCACATATTATCTGAGGAAGAGATGAATGATAAGGATATGAACCAATCTAAGCAAAAGCACTTTTAGTATAGTTCATGTTGACAATTTGGTATACTATTCTTCTGTTTCTTCTTCCTAATGCATCTTGTTCAACTTACAGTGTCTCCAGTTTAATGTATAGAGAGCTTTCTGGTGACCAAGACATGTGCTTATATTTTGATTGACATAATGACAGAATCATGTTCTTACTCTGAGAAAAATCTTGATTTACTTGATATAATGTTGTGTTATGTGAGAAAGATAAATTAATAACAAGTCACCAATAAACTAGCTGACAATCCAATTTTGCACACAGAAAGTCAGGAAGGTGCTGGAGTTGTGGAGTCCAAAGTTGAAAATACTCCTTCCATAGGGGAACAGTCATCTGATACAGCTGCTCAACAGGAAGAGGAGGCTCCCAGTACTGATCAAGATATAAATGTCGTGAACTCAAGTGAGCAAAATGGGACTGCTTCATCAAATGAAGCTGCAGCAAAAGGTTTTGCTTTTATTTTCCCTTTCTTTTCTGGGATATTTCTGCTATTAACTTGTTAAAAAGGAACTAACAATCTCTGGAATAAAATTTGCAGATCTAGTTGCATAACATTTGTTTTAGTTGGTATAATGTGAAAGTTTCATCGAGTGATGAAATAACTGTGCTATAAAGATTTAGAAGCTTCTTGTGTCTGGGAAGGGTGGTCGTTTACCTACTTGGACAAAGAAGTTGCATTAGGGGATATTGACTTTTTACACATTTACACATGATAGCATGCTAAATGTGTCACTGAAACTGTGAACCAGAGAAACTTGAGTTCTGCTTATAAAATGCTGCTAGGTGTAATTGTTTCTTTGATTGTTAAATCTTTGAAGTGGTGAACATCATTTTCTTATCAGGATTTTTTTGGCACTCAAAGTTTGTGATGAAGGATACTTTAAAATGAAGAGAATTTCTTCTCTCCACCCAAGCGGTACTTATAAATCTCATCTTTTTAATGGCTGTGGTGTCCTTGTCAGCTTGCATACACCTCGGCTGAATTTCATGGAATACCTGTTGCCTTCCACCAGCACAGGTACTGGTAACTTAACTCTATCTAGCACGATTTGGGCAGATAGGAAGAAACCACCTAGTGTTATTTGCCTCCCTTGGGAATTGAATTTGAGACTTCATGGTTCTCAATCCACTTGATTGACCCCTAGGTCACACCAGTAGGTGCTCTTATTAATCTCAAATCTATTAGAAACATATATCTTAATTTGATCCCAGATAATTCATCCGAGAAATGTTAAAAATTTGCTCATTCTACTGCTTTCATCATTCAATTTGGGAGTATAATGATGAGATTTGTGCTAAAACACAGATTCCTGCTCATCAAGTCTTTAGTCATACTAGTATTTTTTTTTCTCAAGAAAGAAAAAAAGAGTCTAGTATGACTAAAGATAGAAGATTGCAGGCTTCATCCTTAGTAGAGATCTAATTCATTAGATAGCTTATCCAAACAACAACAACAACTGCTACCACTTCTAGCCTCAATCCCTAGCTAGTCAGGGCTGATATATGAATTCTCATAGTCCATGTTCCTCTATTTTGAGTTGGATAGTAAATACATATATAGAAGAAAAAAAGGATCTAATACAATGGATATACCCTTGAAACATGGTAAATTAATTCATTTACAGAGAATGTTTATGAAGAAATCTGAATGGGTACTAGTTTGCCTTTATAGCTGAAATATGTAGTTTTGTAAAATTTAACCTATTTGTTTCTTCCTGACACTACCCCTTTCAGTCCATGTATAATTTATTAATGGTGGCAGTTACTTTCAGAAACTCAATTAGTCGTGGGATATCCAACTTCCTCTGCTTTCTTTATATAACCTTCTTTTTATTGGTCTATTCGACTGATTCTGTCAAGCTATCTCTTTGTAATGTGAATTCGGATAAACTGAAACGAAGAGAATGGTTATATTATTCCTTGATATATCTATGTAAATTGTCATCCGTCAAAGTATTAGATGGTACTGTTGTATCGAAGCATGTACTTTCGAATGCATATCTGGTCCCTAAATCCTGTCCTCTGTGCTATGCAACAGCTATTTCACCTGTTCTTGTGAAACAACTGCGTGAAGAGACAGGAGCAGGAATGATGGACTGCAAGAAGGCTCTTACAGAAACTGCAGGTGACATTGTTAAAGCGCAGGAGTATCTCAGGAAAAAGGGGTTGTCAAGTGCCGATAAGAAATCTAGTAGAGCTACAGCTGAAGGTAGAATTGGCTCATACATCCACGATAGCAGAATTGGTGTCCTGGTAGAGGTTAATTGCGAAACCGATTTCGTATCCCGTGGTGACATTTTCAAGGAATTAGTTGATGACTTAGCCATGCAAGTGGCGGCATACCCTCAAGTGCAGTATCTTGTTCCAGAAGATGTTCCAGAGGAGATCATCAACAAGGAAAGAGAAATCGAAATGCAGAAAGAAGACCTATTATCGAAACCTGAGCAGATCAGATCTAAGATTGTTGATGGGCGGATAAATAAGAGGCTTGAAGAACTGGCATTACTGGAGCAGCCTTACATCAAGAATGATAAGATGGTCGTAAAGGACTTGGTCAAGCAGACAATTGCGGTGATTGGTGAAAACATCAAAGTGAAGAGATTTGTGAGATACAACCTGGGAGAAGGTCTAGAAAAGAAGAGTCAAGACTTCGCTGCAGAGGTGGCTGCTCAAACAGCAGCTAAGCCTGTCTCCTCACCAGGAAAAGAGCAACCTGCTGTTGAAGCCAAGGAGACTACTGTTGAGTAAGTTTCTAATTTCTTGGTAATTACTTCCTACCAATATATTATGTGTCTTCAAATTCTGAACAACCAGATATGTGGCAGCAAAGCATTCCATGACATGTCAAATACATAATTTTGTGACTCAGATTATGATTTTCAGTTGGTTAGTTGTTGTTACTCAACTTCTCATTATTAAATGATAGTTTATATTTTTCTGCTATGTTTAGACTCATATACTGCTTATACAATCTTTTAAACCTAAGTACACGTTTCACTTCATTTATTTTCAAATAAAATCAGGTTCCAACAGCATAACTAATCTTACTATCAGAGATTGTCTTTCTCATCTTACTGTGCAACTCCATGCCAATATTTTATCCTAAACTGTTTTCAACCCCAAACTCCTATATTCTTTTATGTCTCACTGTAAACTTCTGTTTAATGGATTCTAATGCAGGCCTCCGAAAGCAGCAGTTTCAGCCGCTTTGGTTAAACAGCTGCGAGAAGAAACTGGAGCTGGGATGATGGATTGCAAGAAAGCCCTCTCTGAAACTGGAGGGGATCTTGAGAAGGCACAGGAATATCTCCGAAAGAAGGGTCTTTCAACTGCTGATAAAAAGTCTAGCCGACTTGCTGCTGAGGGGAGGATTGGTTCGTACATTCATGACTCTCGCATCGGTGTGCTAATTGAAGTTAATTGTGAAACTGACTTTGTTGGGAGAGGTGAAACATTTAAGGAGTTGGTTGATGATTTGGCAATGCAAGTTGCAGCCTGCCCACAGGTGCAGTATGTATCTATTGACGAGATTCCAGAAAGCACTGTGAACAAGGAAAAAGAATTGGAAATGCAGAGAGAAGATCTTATGAACAAGCCTGAGAATATAAGGGAGAAGATTGTTGAGGGCAGGGTCTCCAAGAGGCTTGGAGAGCTTGTTCTTTTGGAGCAGCCTTTCATAAAAGATGATAGTGTTCTTGTGAAGGATTTGGTAAAGCGTACTGTTGCTACTCTTGGGGAGAACATAAAAGTTAGGAGGTTTGTTCGATTTACTCTAGGTGAGGAAACCAAAAAAGGAGGAATAATTGAAGAGCCAGCTGCTGTATGATGCTAACTCTAACTTGAGATGAGCTTGTGGAGAAGGAACAAGTTTTAGATCTTGGGGTTGAGCTATTTTTGTATAATGTAGTCCATACTTGTTGATGTGCTGTGAAGGCGATTAGTTTTCTTCTCTTTTACTTCCTTTTCCCTTTTCTTTTAGATTCACCGGTCATGTATCTGTTATATTTTCCTCAGAAACTAGGAGTTTCGGAAGCCATTTTAAAGCAACATGTAAAAGAGAATCTTTTGTTTAAAGCAGCATTTTTCTGTGAGTTTATTTTTTCAACATTAAACTAGTCAATTTGTGATGAATATTGTAGTTTGCTTGGGAGATTGTCATGTTTGCCTAGTTGATGTGACAGCCTTTTCCCTTCCCTTCCCACACTTGCGGTATCCGGTGCCTAAATATGGAAAAAAGGGCCTAATGAGTTGAAATGATGGTAAAAAAAGAAAGTAGTATCTATAGGGGCTTAGTAAAGGACCCGACCTAATGGCCATTACCATTTCTTTGGTCCTTATTGTCACGCTCCAGCCTGAACAAGGAAGAAAAGAATCTGATGACATTAAATATACAAATGGACCCCTACGAGGGATATAACACGTGATACAACTGATAAAACTGTATTATATACAGTAAAGGCCAACTGGCTAAACTGATCTAAGTGACAAGTGAAGAAATGACTTCATATATATACAATATCACAGTGTCTAATAAGCCTCTACTAAAAACAGAATCTGTCCAACTATTATATAATTGAGACATGGCCCGGATATACCCACATTGTAACATATGTACAATCCAAGAAGGAGTACTAGACCTATCCTAGCTCAGGCAAAAGTGGAGTTCACTAAATGTACACTTAACACAACAAGTGCCTAATGAGACTGCCTGCCAACCTGTGCATCAAATCCTACAAGTATGTAAATGCAGCCCCCCTAGCCTTAGGGACGTGAGTACATACAAAATATGTACTCGTATGTAAAGAAGATAGAATAACAAGTGAACAAGTAAGACTCAAATGATTAAATATCAAAGATGAGCAAATCTAGACAAGTGAATATTAGGAACACTTTTTGAAACTATAACTCATGACTTAGCCTTATTAGCACATTATTCAGATGTCTTTAGATTGTTCATTTATCATGTAGTCAAGTAATAGCTCACACTTGTAGAATACAATGTCTTGTGTCATTTCGAGTGATCAAGTGATAAGCATCGAGGGCAATCTTTGGCACGTGAATAATATTTGTTATCATTTACTTGTGAACCATTTTCAAGTGATTCAGTCTAGTAAGTCTTGTAGCCCATGAAGGTATGTCTCTAAAGGCTCACAAGTGTAGGCTCGTAGGCAGGTGTACCATAAATGGCTCACCAAATAAAATAGTAGAATAAGTGTATTATGTTCCTATTGATCAAATGTACAAGTGAGTAATGCCACAATGGACAGGTATACCACACATGGAATAACAAGTGAGGGTCAGGGTCTCAACCCTGTGCACGAGATCAACGTCGCATTAGAGACAGGTGAACACATGTCTACCCCCTTTACATTTTAGGAAGTTAACAAATAAAGCCATAAGACATAAGCAAGTGAATCATGTAGCAAGTTACAAGAGAATCAATAGAACAAGTGCTCGATGTGTTTTCATGATTTATTGTGCAAATTATAGTAGTTCTTTAGCAAATTACTCATTTTAGAACATGTGAAAAATTTACCATGTGAGACTTACTAGTATTTCAAGTAATGATAAGTATGATCATGTGAAACAATATATACCTGTCATGTCCCAAGCCTACACCCTGGACGTAACACAGTACTTGAAGCAACAAGTGACCCCAAGTCAACCCCTGGTCTATCAGTCACTAGCATTCGGAGTAAACATTTACAGTGGAACTTTGAAATAATATGAAAAAACTATTTATGAAAGACAAGTCTGGAAATATAAAGTTTAAAACATTTGAATAATACTGACAAGTCTGAAAATCATGTTTGTCTGAAAGCCATCTAACTGAGGAGTTGCTGGGACAAGCCCCCAGCTAATTCTAAGTCTAACTGCAACTAATACATGGCTAAAAGAAAGAGATAATGCCCTCAGATGATGAGGACTCACACTTTACTGCTGAGGTGGAGAATACGTACTGCAGCGTCTAGCGGTGCTGATTCTGAGAACCTGTAGCTGTATCATGAAACGATACAACATAAAAGTATGTGTCAGTACTTTGAATGTATTGAGTAAGGGAAAAAAAACATAACTGGATACAATGCCTAAACTGATATGACATGCGATGACCAATAAGTAAACTGAAATAAACTACTAAAGTAAATTGAGATGGTCAAGATGACCCCGTCTGATGGTCAAGGCATGTCCTAAGTCTGAAAGTACTGAGTTTGAGAAGTTGATCTGAACTAAACTAAACTGATAGGCTAGAACTTAACTGAGCTGCTTATTCTGAAATTGGACTGAACTGACTAGTGGGAGAGTCTATAACCACGTGAGCTAGACGTGGAGTTCGATGTATACACCCCACAGGTAGGACCCAATATACCTTGCCAGGGTATAAAGGCATGAATTGAGTGATCAAAAAAATCTAGGGCCAATCAGGCCAAGTAATACTGAAACCTACACTGACAATGTAGTTTTGGGAACCTGGGTGCGCTGGAACCCCGACCCGCTCCGTGCTAAGTTCTACTCCCACTGGAAAACCTAAACTGAACTACTAAGATGATAGCTCGAAACTGGGGTCCAAGACTAGTCAGGGACGTATAACTGCATGTACCCTGAGAGTCTTATCGGACCAGATTCTGAAACTGGGCTCTATACTGGTCAAAGATGCTTGCCTGGAAGCGTCGTAACCGTCTAAGAACAAGCTGTAACTGAACTGGGGACCTGGGGCTGGTCCGAGCTATATACTAAAATGTCATGACCACCTAATGGACCAAAAACTATGATCTGAGTCTGATTTTGATAACTGAGAGGCACCACTGACACCTCGAAATAACAATGAAGTCAAACTGATCAGTTGGCAATTTTCTGAAAGATTCTGAAGAGACTCTACGTTCTAACTAGTCTGAACTACTAGAAGCTAATAGAGAACTCAACTTATCCCAATAATACGGAAATTTCATAATATGGCAACAATTCAAGAATTAAAGAAATCTCATCCAACAAGGCTAAAATCATTCTTATCAGTGAAATAATTGATCAACAAATATATAGTAAGAATTTCTAGGAAATTCAACCCAAAACATTCTTCATTCACTAGATGAAATTTAATAAGCAAAATCATTCCCGAAAGTTAAGGCTTAAATTCACTTTTGTACGAACATTGACAATTTAATTAGGAACTGATGAAGATAATATGAACAACCAACATGGATATTATTCCAGGTGAAATTAATGAAAAATAACATGGAATTCATCCGTATTCGAAAGCTCAGGGCTAAAACTGATAAGGGAGTCGTGGTAGGATTTTGGGGGACACAAGGGAAGGATAATTCCCTTGTTGAATTCCCACATACTTGATTTGAAGTTTCTTGAAGGAGAAAGCTTGGAATTCTGCAATGGAAGAAAACCCTAGGCCTGTTTGAGAGTTTCTTGAGAGAACTTTCAATGTTTTTTTGAGAATAAACCTTGGAATGAGGGAAGGAATCGTCCAAACCCTCTAATAAGTCTAAAATTACGTCCAAAATGACGTAGTTTAAAGCTTATCAAAATAGAAAGTTACTAAATAGTCCTTATGAATTCGCTAAGAAAAACTGTCATGTGCCCCTAACGGGCGACCTAACGGGTCATGGTGACTGACCATGACTCGTGGTCACTCCTGTCAGGTACACTGCCTAGGATCCTCAGTAGGTCACCACGAGGGACCTAACGAGTCGTGTTCACTAGTCGTGGACCACACTGGTTCACTGTTGAAGATTTAACTCTAGAATAGGTAACAAGCCACTTAACGAGTCAATGCCATAGGTGACGACTCGTTTCACCCACTTGTCAAGTACACTGGTCAACTCAGGCCTGACCACGAGTGACTTTACGGGTCGTGGTCAGTGACCACGACTCATGACATCCCTCGTTAGGTACACTGCCTCCCTCCTTTACCTTATCCTGCCTTCCTCACGGCTCACCTAACGAGTCGTGAGGTTTCTTAACGACTCGTCAGGTGGGCTATCCTACAACATTTCTGCAGTTTTTCAGATTTTCTGATTTAAGTCCCGGAATTAGATTTTGAGTTTTCAGGGAATTACAATATCTCCTCCTTGCAAAGATTCATCCTCGAATGTTAGAAAACATACGGGAAGCAGAAAAATAGCAATCAAAATTTCCAAATACTGCTCATTTAGCTTCAAAACTGCCAGAATGACTACCTCCATTTCAAAATACATAACTGAACTAGATTTACTTATCATACATACATTCAAAAACATAAAAGAGACTTGAACATATGAACTGATTCATGAAAACTAAACTGAGTTCTAGGGTCATAGCTAATATCTCAAGCTGTACTGGAGCCGGTAGGGAACAAGTGCGGGTATTTGGCCATCATATCTGCTTCGGCCTCCCACGTAGCTCCCTCAACCTGCTGATTTCTCCATAAGACTTTGAATGAAACTATTTCCTTGTTCCTCAGCTTACGCACCTGGCGGTCAAGGATCTGGACTGGTACTTCCTCATATGAGAGACTATCTTTTATTCCTACGCTGTCCAATGGAACAACTGAGGTTGGATCTCTGATGCATTTCTTCAAAAGTGACACATGGAAAATTGGATGTATAGCTGCTAATTCTGAAGGTAACTCTAGTTCGTAAGCCACATTGCCGATACGCCTTAAAATTTTATAAGGTCCTAACATACCTCGGACTGAGCTTCCCCTTCTTTCTAAACCTCATCATCCCTTTGATGGGTGAAATTTTCAGGTATACCCAGTCATCAACTGCAAACTCCAACTCTCTTCTCCGCACACCGACATAAGATTTCTGGTAGCTCTGAGCTGTTTTCAACCTTTCTCGGATGAGCTGAACTTTCTGCATTGCCTCATGAACCGAGTCTGGACCTATCAAGGTGGCTTCACCAACTTCAAACCACCCTATAGGAGATCTACAACTTCTACCATACAATGCTTCAAATGGGGCCATTCGGATGCTAGAATGGTAGCTGTTAATGTACGCAAACTCGATAAGAGGTAGATGGTCATCCCAATTACCCTTAAAACCGATCACACACGCTCTTAGCATATCTTCTAGAGTCTGAATAGTCCGCTCAGCTTGCCCATCTGTCTGCGGGTGAAAAGCTGTACTGAGCTTGACCTGAGTTCCAAGTCCCTTCTGAAAAGACTTCTAGAAATGGGAGGTGAACTGGGTACCCCTGTCTGAAATAATGGATAATGGCATCCCATGAATTCTAAATAGCTCCCAAATATAAATTTTAGCATAGTCCTCAGCCGAATCTATTTTTAATAGGGAGGAAATGAGCTGACTTAGTCATCCGATCTACTATCACCCAAATTGAGTCATGCTGTCGGCGAGTCCGAGGTAGACCCGTAATGAAGTCCATGTTTACTTCTTCTCACTTCCATGTGGGTATGCTAATATCTTGGGTCATACTTCCTAGTCTCTGGTGCTCTACCTGAACTTGCTGGCAGTTCGGGCACTTAGCTACAAATTCAACAATGTCTCTCTTCATGCCGTCCACCAGTAAATATCCCGTAAATCACGGTACATTTTGGTAGCACCAGGGTGAATGGTGTATCTCGAGATATGTGCCTCATCCAGTATCTGCTGTCTCAACTCACCAACATCCGTTACACACAATCTGCCCTGGTAACGAAGCGCCCCATCTCCCCCTTGGGAGAAAGCCTCAACCTCCTTTCTGAGGACTGCTTCTTTAAGTTTAAGTAGAACTGTATTTTAATCTTTTTTGGACTTAATTTATACTACCAAGGATGAATCCGACCTGCTTTGCATTACCATGCCACCTTCTACTGAATCTACCAACTGCACCCCTAATCGGGCTAGCCTGTGAACTTCTTTCACTAGTTCCCTCTTGCCTTCCTCAATGTGAGCTACACTTCCCATAGACCGCTTGCTTAGGGCGTCAGCCACCACATTGGCCTTGCCTAGGTGATACAACATACTCATTTCATAATCCTTTAGCAGTTCCAACCACCGTATCTGACGCAGGTTTAGGTCCTTCTGGCTGAACACATACTGAAGGCTCTTGTGCTCTATGAACACATCCACGTGAGCCCCGTACAAGTAGTTTCTCCATATGTTCAACGCGAATACCGCCGCTGCCAACTTCAAGTCATGAGTTGGATAATTCTTCTCATGAACTTTGAGCTATCTAGAGGCATAGGCTATCACTTTTCCCCACTGCATCGGCATGAAACCGAGTCCCACTATGGAGGTGTCACAATATACAGCAAACCCGTCTGTTCCTTCTGGCAGGGTCAAAACTGGAGCAGTAGTGAGTTGAGTCTTTAACTCCTGAAAACACTTCTCACACTCATCCGACCACTGAAATTTCACATTTTTTTGGGTTAACTTGGTCAGAGGGGATGCTATAGAAGAGAAACCTTCCACAAACTGTCGGTAATAACCCGCTAAGCCCAAGAAACTCCTGATTTTAGTAGGAGAGGTAGGTCTGGGCCAATCTTTTACTGCTGCTATTTTATGAGGGTCTACTTGTATTCCCTCACCCGATACCACATGACCCAATAATGTCATAGAATTCAACCAAAATTCGCACTTGCTGAACTTGGCGAATGACTGGCGATCTCTGAGGGTGTATAATGCTATCCTTAGGTGATTGGCATGCTCTTCCTCATTTCTGGAGTACGCCAGAATGTCGTCGATAAATATAATGACGAACATATCCAGGTACTTCTTGAAAACCCTATTCGTCAAATCCATGAAGGCTACTGGGGCTTTTGTTAACCCAAAGGACATCACCACAAACTCGTAGTGACCATGTCGAGTTCTGAATGTTGTTTTCGGTCTGTCACACTCTCTGACCCTTAACTGATGGTATCCTGACCTGAGATCTATCTTGGAGAAACAACTAGCTCCTGGAAGTTGGTCGAACAGGTCATCAGTTCTAGGTAGTGGGTATCTGTTCTTAACTGTGACCTTGTTCAGCTAACGATAATCTATGCACATTCTGAGGGTACCGTCTTTCTTATGCACGAATAGCACTGGAGCACCCCAAGGAGAGATGTTGGGTCTGATAAAACCCTTGTCAAGAAGATCTTTTAGCTATTCCTTCAACTCCTTAAGCTCAGTTGGAGCCATTCTGTAAGGAGGGACGGAGATAGTCTGAGTATCTGGGAGAAGATCTATTCCAAAGTCTATTTCCCGTTCAGGGGGAACTTCGGGAAGATCCTCAGGAAATACATCTGGGAACTTGCTGATAACTGGAACTGACTGTATGGCTGGGGTCTCAGAGTTGGAATCCTTAACCCGAACCATATGATAAATACATCCTTTGGAAATGAGTTTCTAGGCCTTAAGGAAGGAAATAAACCTTCCTTTAGGCGCTGAACTTCTGCCTAACTATTCTAACACTGGTTCATTCAAAAATTGGAACTTGACAACTCTAGTTCTGCAGTCAACTGAGGCATAGCAGGAGTGTAACCAATCCATGCCGAGAATGAGATTGAAGTCGACCATGTCTAGCTCTACGAGATCAGTTGGAATTACTTTATTCAGGACTGAGACTGTGTAGTTTCTTTACACCCGGCTGGCTCTAATTGACTCGCCAACTGGGGTAGCGACTGAGAATGGTTCTGAGAAGACTTCTGGACTTATATTGAATTGAACAGTCAAGAACGAAAGACTAGCTTCTGGATCTATGAGGGCATATATGTCTAGATGGAAGAGACGTAACATACCAATAACTACGTCAGGTGAGCTTTCCTGATCCTGACGATAGGATAGAGCATAAAAGCGACTTTGGCACTGACCTCCATCTATACCTGATGTGTTGGCCTGTTGAGCTGGTCGGCCTGCTGGAGCTGTTGAGCTAGTGGATTGTGATCTTCCTCGACCTACCAACGGGCACTCTTTGAGTCGGTGCCCAAGCTGTCCACATCCAAAACAACCTTTTTTGCCCTGTAGACACTCTCCAGGATGATTCTTGCCGCACTTGGGGCAAGATGGATACCTGTTCCCTGTATTGTGGGCCTGAGACTGAGTGCTAAATGACCCACCCCTCCGATCTTGGCGGGATCGAAAGGTTGGGACGCTGGCTGAGCTAGGTGTTGGGGCCCTCTGCTGTTGCTACTATTGTGGGCGGCTACCATCGCCAGATCTATGGTGGCCAAAATCTGAATGACCAGTTCTTGCCTGCTTTTTCTTACGCTCTATATCTTTCAACTTCTCGGCCTCAATCTGCTGGGCATAAACAATCAGGCTAGAGAGGTCCATTTCCTTGATTAGCATCGTGGTCCTGCACTCCTTGAGGACTAGATTAGATACTCCATTAACGAACTTCAACATGCGATCCCTTGGCTCGGCCACCATCTCTGGAGCATACTTTGATAACTTGGTAAACTCCAAAGCATACTCCTCCACTATACGATTGCCTTGTCGTAGTTCATAAACTCTGCCATCTTAGCTTCCCTCAGCTCCCCGGGGAAAACCCTATCCAGGAAATCTGTGCGGAATTCTTCCAACTCCACTGGTCCTGCTTCCGCTGGCCGCCTCTCCTTCCACTGCTCATACCAAACCAGGGCTACCCCTTTAAGTTGATAGGTAGCTAGGTCAGCACTCTTGGAGGAGCTGACACCCATAATACGGGTAATCTTCCTGACCTCATCTATAAACTCTTGGTAGTCCTCCCCCACTTTTGATCCTTGAAATGATGGAGGGTCATACAGGTGAAGTCCCGCATCTTTGCAGCTGCTGCAGACCCGTTCGTGTTCACCGGCACAACCTGCTGATTCACCTGATTGGTCACGGTCTGAGCCAACAACTGGATGGCTGCTCTAAACTCTGCGGTAGAAATCGAATCATCTTGAGGAGCTGTCGGGGCTGGTGGAGTAGGTCTGTTGGCATTACCAGCCCTTCTTTCGTTACTATGTCTTGGACGCATGGTTCACTGAAATGAAACAAAGCATGAATTAGAAGGGCGTTTCTGGAATTGAACTTTGACACACGATAAAGAATATGAACAAAAGGGAATTTTCCTAATAACATCTCGTAGCCTCCTCGTCATAAGTGTGGCGCACTTCACACCCATGAAAAGGACTCTACTCGATGCGAATTTCAGGCTTTTAGACTTTCCGAGGATACTCTAAACCTAGGGCTCTGATATCATGTTTATCACATCCCGAGCCTACACCCTGGACGTAACACGGTACTTGAAGCCAAAAGTGACCCCAGGTCAACCCCTGGTCTATCAATCACTAGAATTCTGAGTAAACATGCACAACAGAACTTTGAAATAATATCAAAAAAATATTTATGAAAGACAAGTCTAGAAATATAAAGTTTGAAACATTTGAATAATACTGACAAGTCTGAAAATCATGTCTGTCTGAAAGCCATCTAACTGAGGAGTTGCTGGGATAAGCCCCCAGCTAACTCTAAGTCTAACTGAAACTAATACATGACTAAAAGAAAGAGATAATGCCCTCGGATGATGAGGACTCACACTTTACTGTTGAGGTGGAGAATCTGTACTGCAGCATCTAGCGGTGCTGAGTCTGAGAACCTGCAGCTGTATCATGAAACGATACAACATAAAAGTATGTGTCAGTACTTTCAATGTATTGAGTAAGTGGAGAAAAACATAATTGGATACAATGCCTAAATTGATATGACATGCGATGACCAATAAGTAAACTGAACTGAACTACTAAAGTAAATTGAGGTGGTCAAGATGAACTTGTCTGATGGTCAAGGCATGTCCTAAGTCTAAAGGTAGCGAGTCTGAGAAGATGATCTGAACTTAACTAAACTGAGCTGCTTATTCTGAAATTGGACTGAACTGACTAGTGGGAGAGTCTATAACCGACATATAACCACGTAAGCTAGACGTGGATTCCGACGTATACACTCCACCGGTAGGACTCAATATACCTTTCCAAGACATAAAGGCATGAACTAAGTGATCACAAAAATCTGGGGCCAATTTGGCCAAGTAATACGTAAACCTACGTTGGCAGCGTAGTTTTGGGAACCTGGGTGCACTGGAACCCCAGCCCGCTCGGTGCTAAGTTCTACTCCCACTAGAAAACCTAAACTGAACTACTAAGCTGATAGCTCAAAACTGGGGTCCAAGACTAGTTAGGGACATATAACTGCATTTACCCTGAGAGTCTTATCGGACCAGATTCTGAAACTAGGTTCTAGACTGCTCAGAGCTGCTTGCCTGGAAGCATCGTAACCGTCTAAGAACAAGCTGTAACTGAACTGGGGTCTTGAGGATTGTCAGAGCTATATAATAAAATGTCATGACTGCCTAATGAACAAAAAACTATAATTGGAGTTTGATTATGATAACTGAGAGGCACCACTGACACCTCAAAATAAGACAGAAGTCAAACTGATCAGTTGACAATTTTTTGAAAGATTCTGAAGAGACTCTATGTTCTAACTGGTCTGAACTACTAGCAGCTAATAGAAAACTCAACTTATCCCAACAATATGGGAATTTCATAATATGGAAACAATTCAAGAATTAAAGAAATCTCATCCAACAAGGCTAAAATCATTCTTTTTAGTGAAATAATTCCTCAACAAATATATAGTATGAATTTCTAATAAATTCATCCCAAAAAATTCTTCATTCACTAGATGAAATTCAATAAGCAAAATCATTACCCGAATGTTAGGGCTTAAATTCACTTTTTTACGAACATTGATAATTTAATTAGGAACTGATGAAGATAATATGAACAACCAACATGAATATTATTCCAGGCGAAATGAACAAAAAATAACATGGAATTCATCCGTATTCGAAAGCTCAGGGCTAAAACTGATAAGGCAGTCATGGTAGGATTTTGGGGGACACAAGGGAAGGACAATTCCCTTGTTGAATTCCCACATACCTGATTTGAAGTTTCTTGAAGGAGAAAGCTTGGACTGCTGCAATGGAGGAAAACCCTAAGCCTGCTTAAGAGTTTCTTGAGAGAAATTTCTATGTTTTTCTGAGAATAAACGTGGGAATAAGGTAAGGAACCGTCCAAACCCTCTAATATGTTTGAAATTACGTCCAAAACGACGTAATTTAAATCTTAGAAAAATAGGAAGTTACTAAATAGCCCTTAGAAATTCGCTGAGAAAAACTGTCAGGTGCCCCTAACGGGTGACCTAACAGGTCTTGGTGACTGACCACGACTCGTGGTCACTCCCATAAGGTACACTGCCTGGGATCCTCAGTAGGTCACCACGAGGGACCTAACGAGTCATGGTCATTAACCACGACTCGTGGTCATCAGTCGTGGACCACACTGGTTCACTGTTGAATATTTAACCCTAGAATAGGTAACGATTCACTTAATGAGTCATTTCCATAGGTGACGACTCGTTTCACCCACTTTTCAAGTACACTGGTCAACTCAAAATATCCCAACTCAGACTTGACCACGAGTGACTTTACGAGTCGTGGTCAGTGACCAAGACTCATGACATCCCTCGTTAGGTACGTTGCCTCCCTCCTTTACCTTATCCGGCCTTCTCCTCACGGCTCACCTAACGAGTCGTGAGGTTTCTTAACGACTCATCAGGTGGGCCGTCCTGCAACATTTTGTAGTTTTTCAAATTTTCTAATTTAAGTTCCGAAATTAGATTTTGAGTTTCCGAGGCATTACAATACCTTTCACATGAAGACAAGTACATTCATGTGAGATAATATAAACAATTCAAGTGAATACAAGACCAATCAAGTGAGACATATGGATACTCAACTTGTAAGGAATAACGACAAGTGTTGACATTTCATAATCAAATGGACAAATAAGAGATGGAACATGTGATGACTTAAGTATATGGAATATGACATGTGATGAGTATATTTCATGTATCATTTGGACCATGCTGGCCCATATATGTGAAATAAGTGACATGAGGTCTTGCCTTAAAGGCGAAGCAGATTTTAGCATCACACGCCTCAAGTCCCAATTTGTATAGTCTTATGATGTGTCAGCCTTTCCTTTAAAGCGACCATATTTATCAATATCAAATTACAAGTATGAAATCTATATAAGTAGCTAACCAAGAGGCTTGCATCACAAACACAATTTTCCAAATAATAGCTGAGCAATAAGCTCATAAATGTTCCAATTTAATGGTATTCTAACACACTTTCTGCCCTCTATGGTTATTTACATGTAACAACCTTCTCCTGAGGTATCCCAGAGCTCTCCATGCTTCATAATATATATAATAGTACAAAAACATGGGATGGAAAATGAGCTTACACAACTTTAAGTTAAATGATGTATCATCACACCCTTCAATTCTGCCCCATAATAACATGACCCAATCACTTTCTAAGGCCTGTCATGACCTCCCATACTTCACAACATAATAATACGACCCCTAATATTCTCAATATAACAAGAAAACTTATTTACGCATGGCTTTTGAACACCGTCCCGTGAGTTTCAATAAATAAGTAAGTCTAGATGCTCAAACGAGCTTATAATTAGAGGTTGGTAAGCAACTTACCTTGGATGTCCCAAACTATTATTTTTCTTCAATTGGTTCCTTTTCAACCTTCTGCAAAACATTAAAATAGGAGAGTAAAATCAACTCAAGCATCACGTGAAAACGGTAGAGAGAATCAAGCTTATAGTCATTAAATTCTTACCTGAAACTTGGAAGATAGTGGCATCATCTTGCTGCCAACCCCTATGACTTCCTTCACGTCACTCCCTATGAAGAACTCTCATATATACTTGAAGTTTGAGAGGGTATAATATTATTTAGAGGTTTATTTTTGCAAAACTTGAAGAAAACCTCAAGTACTCTAAGGGAGAGAGGGGCGACATCCTTGAGGAGTGAAAGAGAATCTGTGGATTGTTTTCTAAGTGTAAAATGCTTAATTAAACTACTTATGCATAACAAATATATATATATATATGTGTGTGTGTGTGTGTGTATGTATGTATTTATGTATATATATAGCCCTTAATGGGTTTGGTAGATGGACCATGGGTTTACCTAAGACAACCCACCTCTTGGCTCATTCTTATCCTTGGATTAATTATTCTAGACCGAGTATTCTAAGTGGGTGCATCACCTACTGTAATACCCCGAAAGCCCTAAGATCAGACCCGAGGGTTGAAACAGAGAAAATAAAATTTTCTGCACCAGGTCACAGGATGAGTCGTCCAGTGACCCGTGAGGTACACCATGAGTCGTTAAGTGACTCATGGGGAGAAGGGTAAACTTGGTTGGATTTTTGGATTTGGTGCTGACCACGGGTGAGAGAACGAGTCGTCAGGTGGTCCATGGTCAGAAGTTGACTTGAGGTTGAAGAGCTTGGACAGTGCAGGCCACGACTTGGTCATCACGAGTCGTTCGATACACCACGAGTTGTGGTGTCCCTCATGGTGACCAATGATGATGGAATTCTAGTTCTGGAAATGAGCTCTGACCACGAGTCGTGGTTAGTAGCGACGAATCGTCCAGTCCCTCGTTAGGACTGGCAGTGAGTATGTTCCTGTGAATTTACTAAGGGCTTTTCTGTAATTCCTAAGTTCCTATGGCCTAAACTACGTTGTTTTAAGCTCAAAATAGTGTGTTTTAAGAGGGGAAAGTTCATCCTAAGCCTATTCTCTTCCATGAATACAAGTATAGAAGCTCCTAAGGGTGATCAAGCCTAGATTCATCAAGTTCTTCCCCAAATTCCTTTAGGTTCTCAAGAGGGTTGTGAAATCAGAGTTCTCCAGATATGTAGGGTTATGAATGGGTGTATTCATCCATACCCATGCCCAATCCCTCTTCAATTTTGTGAAAATTCTAGCTGATGAATCTATGGGATTTTAACCGAACATGTGAATTCTCTAAGTATCAATCATGGGTATGATCTATACATGTTTCTAATGTTGAATTATGATTCATGGGCATATTTTATAATTTTTTCAATTACAAATTATGTTTTCAAGTTTTACAAATTATAATGCTCATCCATGGATGTTCATGAAAGTTGAGATTTATGATATATGTATTCAAGCATGATGAGATGTATATGATGAAAGTATGATTTTGAATTACCCATGTCCATGTTCATATTTTTGAATGATCTAGTCTATATAAGGAATTTTTATGTAATGGGCAAGCCCATATGATCAAGGTATGCTTCATGATTTATCTAAAGTTCATGTATTAGCTTACCACATGATTTTGGAGTCTAGACTCCCACTATTTTCAGCTTGTGGTATGGTTTGAGCCCAATGCTCCTCATGTTATGATTTCAGATTTATGCATATGTTATGAGTCAGCTTTGTCACTAGATGATGGTTCAACTTCATTGAAAAACTATGGAGAGCATATGCATGTTTTTGAGAGTAGTGTCTCGCACAGAGTAGGCTAAGGGTTAGTAACCTTATGCCTTAGAACTATGTGCCAATGTAGGTATGTTCAGATTATTTAAAACCTCCCTTGTGAGCTTCCCCTGCCCTCAAGGGGCCTTCAGCTTGATATCGATATCATAGTAGTTCCCTTAGCCTTGACAAGGATTTGGGAGGCTCTGCCCACTTAAGTGTAATAGTCGAGACCATATAAGCTCTATCATGGTAATGTCAGATATATGACGAGTCTCTCATTGTTCCTCATGATTTCAGTTGTGCATGTTCAACAGTCATGATATTATGTTTTCAGTAGGTTTGACCCAATGTTTAGTTTTAATTATGATTATCAGTTTTCAACTTTGGTTCATTCGATTCAGTTATGATATTAAGTGATGTTTAAATCATATTTTCAGATAATAGCATGCAAGCCCTACTCTCAGACTCTTATGATGAAATGTTTTATGTTATTCATGATTACTGGTTTCGACTTACTTAGCAATTTTACTTACCTTTCATACTCAGTACATTCCACATACTAACCACATACTCTATGTTGTATCATTTCATGATATAGGCTCGGATAATCAGGCTCGGCCCCGCCATTAGCCAGACTCTTAGTATTAGCATCTCCTAGTATTAGTTGGTGAATCCTCATCATCCGAGGGCCCTTTATCAGTTGTATATAGTATTTTCAATTTCATACTATAGTGAGTTAGTTGGGGCCTTATTCCATCAACTTGTCAGTAGTAGAGGCTTTTCAGACATAACATGTATTCAGTTTCAGCATTGTGTTATGTATTTAGATGTTATGATATTTTCAGACTTCTGCTTTATTATATACATTAGACTTCTGCTTGATTATGTTGAATTTAGATGTCATGTTCAGACCATGGGTCCATTTGGAGCCTCTCGGGGTTCTTTGTTCCATATTTCGATCCGGGCCTATGTTTGGATCGTGAAAAACTTCGTATCAGAGCATTAGGTTTTGAAGTGTCATAGGGTGTCTGAATGCCGCGTTAAGTAGAGTCTTTTTTGTGGTGTGAAGTGTGCCATGCTTATGATGAAGAGGTTCCGAAACGTTTAGAAAATGTTCCCTTTTTCATGATCTATGTCGTGCGATGAAATGTCTCTCTATCCTTCTAACTTGTGCTATACGCATTTGCAGAATCATGCCTCCTCGCCGAGTTAATGAAAGAAGAAATGGGAATGGAAATGGCCACAAGAATGACAATGGGGATGGGCACCAGCAGGCCCCACCAGCCCATGAGGATCATGAACCCGAGTAGGTTGCCCGCGTAGAGTTTAGCACTACCATCCAAATGCTAGCTCAGGCTTTGACCGCCCATGTCAACCAATAGGAGGTAGCGCATGTCCCTCAGAATGGGAATGCGGTAGCGGCAAAAGTAAGAGATTTTATAAGGATGAACCCTCTAGAGTTCCTTGGGTCAAAGGTGGAAGAGGATCCACACGAGTTTATTGATGAGGTTTTGAAGATCACCCAGATCATGGGGGTGACTGGAGAGGAGTGCGCAGATCTAGCCTCGTATCAGTTGAAAGGGGTGGCGAACATCTGGTTCAGGCAATGGAAGGATAGCAGGATAGTTGGAGCAGACCCAATCGGTTGGGATAAGTTCTATACTGCATTTATGGATTGGTTCTTCCCTTGTGAGATGAGGGAGATTAAAGTAGTCGATTTTGTGAACCTGAAACAAGGAAATATGACAGTTCAAGAGTATGCCTTGGAGTTCACTCGCCTGTCCAAGTATGCACCTGAGATGGTGAAAGATCAGATAGCCCGAGTGAGTCGGTTCGTGCATGGGATAACAGACTACTTGGTCAAAGATTGCCAGACCCCAATGCTTCATCAGGACATTGAATTTCCCTGAATAGTTCTGTACGCCCAGAAGATGGAGGCGGTATAGGTGAGTTAGCGCAAGAGAGAGGTCAAGAAGGCCAGGAATGATAGCTTCAGATTCTCCCAGTTAGGGGTGGGCAAAAAAACCGAAAACCGAAAAACCGAACGGAACCGAATTAATTCGGTTTTTCGGTTTCGGCTTTTTTGGTTTTTCGGTTCGGTTTCGGTTTTTTTTTATAACATAATTCGGTTTTCGGTTTTTTTTCGGTTACGGTTCACCGATTTTCGGTTAAACC
>JACEIK010000926.1:135402-147613 GCA_018107945.1 Datura stramonium
ATATTTAAGCTTTGGGTCATTCGATTCAGTTATGATATTTAGTGATGTTTAAATCATATTTTCAAATAATAGCATGCAAGTACTTACCGTGTATACTCAGTACATTCCAAGAACTAACCACATACTCTATGCTGTATCATTTTATGATACAGGCCCCGACACTCAGACTCAGCCTCTTCCTTAGCCAACCTTTCAAAGTTAACATCCCACATCTGTTGGTGAGTCCTCATCTCTCGAGGACCATCCTTTTATCAGTTTTCTTTATGTATTCAGTATCAGGCTTAGAGAGTTAGTTGGTGTCTTGTCCCATCAACTCATCAGTATTAGAGGGTTTTCAGACATAAAATGTAATCAACTTCAGATTCGTGTGTATTTCTGATGTTATGCTTATTTCAGAATTCTTCCATGTTTATTATGTTAAGTCTTCAATTTTATTTGATTGATTTAGATGTATGTTCATGCCTTGGGTTGACTTAGATTCCTTCTGGGTTCCTTGTTTTGTGTCTCGATTCGGGCCCATGTTCAGGTCGTGACAAACTTGGTATCAGAGAAATAGGTTTGAAGAGTCCTAGGGTGTCTGAAAGCTGCGTTAAGTAGAGTCTTTATCATAGGTGTGAATCACGCCACACTTATTTCATAAACTATATCGTGCGATGAAATGTCTGCCTATCCTTCTAACTCTTGCTATTCGCAATTGCAAAATCATGGCTCCCTGCAGATTTAATGTTAGGAGGATTGGAAAAGGAAATGACCACGAGGATGGCAATGGGGACGGGCACCAACAAGCCCCACCAATCCAGGAGCTCCATGCACCGGAGCCGGTTGCCCATGCTGAATTTCGGGCAGCCATTCAGATGCTAGCGCAGGCCTTGACCGCCCAGGTCAACCAGCAGGCAGTGGCGCATGTTTCGCAAAATGGAAATTGATATGCTGTGAGTTTATAGCACTTTCGACGCTCAAAACTAACAAAATAGCATGGACTTAGGTATGTCTATATGGATATAAGGCACTTTTTCTTTGGTTATAGGAAAAATAGGTGTTGGAGAAAGAAGGTGCAAAAGATAGCCTAAAAGTGCAGAAAATAGGCTTAAGTCACAACTCTCAGTACGAACCGTAGGATAGTGCTACGAGCCGTACTGAAGATCGTGCAAAGTTTCATAAGGCTTAGTATGAAAGTGAATCCTACGACTCTCAGTACGAGTCGTACAATGCTTGTACGGGTCGTCGTGTAGAAGTCATGGAAATATTCAGAATATTTGCACAAGAGGCTGACTCCTGATACGGATAGACAATACGAGTCGTGTCATCAAGGTAAGAGTCATACCATAGCACTCGTGAAGAACATTAGAAAAATTGAAAAGCCTCAGAGTCACACCACGGAAGCACAATACGACTCGTAGGAAGCATATACGAGTTGTACCAAGGGCCAACACTTAGCTAAATTTCATCTAGTCAATGAAATACGAGAAGTAGGTACGACCCGTACATACCTACTATGGGTCGTAGGAGTGGTCATGACATAGGCGACATAAGTTATGGAAATTCACCCTGTTAGCCTAGGAAAAGGAATTTTATGTCTGTATGAATACATTTTATGTTTTATTTTCACTAGAAATCATGAGACAATAGTTAGTTAACATTAGAGGACGTGAGAATTGAGAGATAGAAAAACATAATTGAGTTGATTGGCTTGTGATCAACCTTTTCTTGATTTTATCTTGATATTTATACTTTGTTCTTGAGGATTTTGCTGATTTATTTAAAGAAGTTTTTCTCTCATCCATAATTGTAAGTATTAATTTATGTATTTAATTGTGAATGTAAATTACAATCTTACAACTGTGAGAGGCTAAAACCTCCATAGCTAGGGTTGTGGGAACAATGGTGGATTAACAAGCTAGGGTTGCATAAAAGTGATTCAAAACCAATGCAAATACTTGTATTGTATTCTCTTCATGCTTAAACGTTTCTTAACGGTGTACAACGTTAGGACTTGCTCGAATTCTTTACTTGCTTGAGCCTAGATAGGTCGAAATTAAGAAAATAGAATTACAACAAAGCCTTGATCTTGATGATCATTGTATTAACTTGAGCCGTGGTCGCAAAATAGTTAAATTTGGAACATATTGATAAAGGTTAGTTTGCAATCGCTCATGAGACCTGACCTGGTGATTGAGTATAGTCATTCAAAAGGGATGAACCATTCATTTGGATGAACCTAAGTTATTAATTCTACAAGTAAGCATTGTTGATGATCATGTATGTATACCCAAAGTAGTTATGAACCCATAGGGAACACAAACCATAGTTATCTTTCATCCTTGATTTCAACAAAAGATTTAACAGTTGTTTTTTTAATTATTGTTTTCTTTAGAACCCCCAATTTGGAGTAACTACCCAATAAGTTCATTTACTAGCTTTAGTCTAGCTCTTCCATATTCCCTGTGGGTTCGACCCCAACCTCTTTGTTGAGTTCTTTATTGACAACGTCCGCTTCATACTTTGGTAGGAGGTATGGTTTGAGCGTTATCAAAAAGTGGCGCCGTTGCCGGGGAATATAGCTAAGACTAGATTAATTGCTTGTATTTAACTTTTTGGTAGTTATTTCCTTAAATATTTTTTCTTTTTGTTTTTGATACCCACAGGTTGTTTTATGGTGGATGCCAAGCACTCGGAGTAGTAGAAATCCCCTGATTCCGTTGAACCCTGAAATCGAACGAAAACTGCATAGAATGGAAAATCAGGAACAAAGAGATGCCTGCATAGCTGAAGAAGCTAGGCAAGTCGAGCTAGCTCGGCAAGCTGCACTTCAGGATGCGGAAGATGCTAGAGATGAGGTTGTTAATGCTGGTAGACATCAGAGGGGCAACAGAGGTCACAGACTGGCCCTTCAGTTCTTTGATGATGAGGACCCAGACATTGATGAAGTTGGGTCAACTAAAGAAATTGTGCCACCACCACCAGCCGCTGGGGCCAAATTCAAAATCACGAGCACCATGATTCAACTGTTAAACATGAAAGGGGTGTTCAGTGGTCATGCAGCAGATTATGACAACCTACACTTAATGAACTTCGTCGGAATATACAAGGCGTACAGGTTTCCCGAAGTTAGCCAAGATGCCATTAGGCTCAGACTTTTCCCCTTCTCTCTATCAGGGGAAGCAACTTTATGGTTATCGGAGTTGCCCAACGACTCCATAACCAACTGGAGGGAACTCAAGCAGGCCTTTTTGGAGAGATTCTTTCCTCCCTCCAGAATCTTGCAGCTAAAGGATGAGATCTAAAATTTACGACAACTCAAGACCGAGGCACTTCACAAAACCTGGTTGAGGTTCAAGAAGAAGTTGACAAAGTTCCCAAACCATAAGATCCCAGATGATAGTTTGTTGGAAATTTTTTATAGGTCTTTAAATAATTACACAAAAGCTATGGCAGACACGGTGGCAGGAGGAGCATTGATGAGTCACACCTGGGAGAATTCATTTATAATCCTTGACAGGGTGACCAAGACAAACAGGGCATGGAATACTAGGGTGGAAGATGCAATGGTCGGTACATATGCTGTTGGTTTGACTGCAGACCAACCTAGCAAGGAAGAAGAATGCAACAAGGAGTTGGCTCACATGCGCACATCGGTGGATTTGCTTACAAAGCACATTATGGGAGCAAGAGCCAAAAAGGTATATGCAGTGGGGACACAAGGACTGGAACCGGGGGTAGATCACTCTGATTCTGAGGAAGAGGAAAATTTCCTAGACAACCAAGTGGCGGATTTCTGAGCCAACGCTCAAGCATCTGGAAAAGACAATTGGCACCAAGGTTCTGGAAATCAAGGTCGGAACCAATATAGAGACAACTACAACTGCAATGGGTACAGAGATAGGAGCCATGGTCGTGAGCCGATGGAGAATGGAGAAGAAACGATGGCTACTGTAATGACCGGGTTGGAGTTTATGTGCCTCCTAACGCACGAGAGGGGGAGGCTAGGAAATCAAAGTTAGAGAGCATGATCGCCGAGATGCTGAAACAGGTGAGGTCCACTGATGAGCAATTGAAGGAGATCCGTGGTGACATATCAAGTATGGGTCAGAGAGTGGAATCTCATGCAACCGTCATCAATCAGATTGAGTAGCTACTTGGGCAACTTTCAGCATCACTGAACCCTAGATAAAAGGTTACACTACCTAGAAAAACCGTCTAGAACCTAAAGAATGATGTCCATTGCATGGCGGTGATGACTAGGAGTGGTAAGACCACAGTTAACCCCCCTTTTCCGGTTGTAGTTGAGCAGAAGAAAGAGAGCATGATTGAGGAGAATTAGAAGAGTGCTGAAATAGAGAATGTTGAGCTACCAAAGGCCCCTATAGGTGAGAAAGAACCTGACATTGATCAAGGAGCAACTCAATTGTACCGAGCTATCCTGCAACCACTGCCACCGTTCCCTCAAAGAATGAAGAAAAAGGAAAAAAATGGTAAGTTCCAGAAATTCCTTTCAATGCTGAAGCAACTATCTGTGAACATACCATTGGTTGAGGTATTGGAACAAATGCCGGGATATACTAAGTTTATGAAGGACTTGGTGACAAAGAAGAGGTCCGTAAGCTATGAGCTGGTAGACATGTATATCACTATAGTGCCATAGATACACGGGTCCTGGCTCAAAAGAAGGAATACCCAGGTGCTTTCACTATACCGTGAACCATTGACAAAGTCGAGTTCGCAAGGGAACTTTGTGATCTGGGTGCAAGCATCAACCTGATGCCCTTGGTAGTATTCAAGAAATTGGGCTTAGGAGCTCCCACACCGACCACTATGCAGCTACTGATGGCCGATAGGACTGTGAAGAAGCTAGTGGGGATCTTATTCGACATCTTGGTTAAGGTGGACAAATTCATATTCCCAGCAGACTTCGTGATTTTGTATTGCGAGGTTGATTATGAGGTCCCCATCATTTTGGGGCGACCATTCCTCACGACTGGGAGGGCCTTAGTAGATGTGGAGGTTGGCCAGATAAAGTTTAGACTAAATAAAGAAGAGGTCACTTTCAACATCTGCCAGACAATGCAGCAACCTAAGGAATTCAGTGTAATCTCAGCACTAGAGGATGAATATGAGTCATTTGACGAATTCTAAGTAGTAAAGAGACTTATGTCATGCCGCGACGTTAAATCAGGAGCTTCTTTGGAGGCAACCCAAGTGGTGGCTTGGTGAAGTCTGAGTAACCGGGCCACCTGTGTTGTGCTGCGACGTTGAATCAAGCGCTTCTTGGGAGGCAACCAAAGTGATTGAACTAATGTGTGTTCAGTGTGTAGGGAAAAAAAAACAGGAGGCAGAAAAACTACTGAAAAAGAAGCTGTTACGGCTCTCAGCACGACTCATGACAACATCATACGAGCCATTACAGGAGGCGCGGTGAGGTTCAGAGATGTATTTTAAAACAAAGACCTACGAATCACCCTACGGACCGTACCCAACTTGTACGAGTCGTAGGATGTACTTGTAGGTCCTCAGGTAAGTTTTCAAAACTCTGACTTACGGGTCCAAGGGACGAGTCGTAGGGGCTTCGTACGACTCATGGTATGAGTCGTGACGGGTAAAAATCTTTATATTTACCTGACTCGACCTAGATTTTTAAATCTGCCCTTCTCCTATTTTAAACCCAATACCTAAGACAACCATTTTTTCCCATGCAAACAAAACCAAGTACGAGCTAAACCTACGAATCCCTCACACTCGTAACTCAAGAACAAAGAACCTACGAACAATTTCTTGCTCAAATTAAGTGCATCCCGACTCAGATTCTTGATTACCAGTCGAAGAAAGAAGAAACAAGTAAGTAGGGGTGTTCATGGCTTGATTTGGGTCGGTTTTTGATTAAAACCAAAACCAAATCAGTCGGTTTTTAAATTTCTAAAATTAAACCAAAACAAATAAAATAAATAACCATTTGTTTGGTTCTTGTTGGTTTGGTTCGGTTTTTCGATTTATAACTAGCTAATGATAAATTAATAATAGTAGAACAACAAAGACAAGAGATAATTATTTCAAGTGAACATTAGGAATTAACAAATTTCTCTCTACTATCACGATATAAATGTATTTGAATCTTCTATTATTTTTCAACACTATTCTAAAGTTTTAGTATGTTTAAGTTGCATAACTGTAGAGGTTCTTCCACTTCACATGTCTAATATCCACACAGAAACAATATACAATTTTAAATAAAATAGTCAACCCTTCAAAAATCAAAGAGGCAAACGATTGAAGATTAGATGGATGACCTAGCACACAAAATTTTAAAAAAATGGCAATATGTCACACCACATATAAACAATTAGACTTAGAGTGTTGGGTTTGGATATATTTTTTAAGTAATAGAATTTTAATATGTTGTAGTGCATGTGAAATAAAGTATACTAAAATCAAATTAATGATTAAAAGGTATAAAATATTTATAACTTATGTAAAGATAATAACATATATTCAAATAATTATAAAATTTATACATAAAATTTATCGGTTCGGTTTGGTTATTCTTCTATTTTTTTTAGTAAAATCAAAACTAAACCAAATATTATCGATTTTTAAAATTTAAAACCAAACCAAAACAAATGTTGGTTTTTTTAATCGGTTTGGTTTGGTTTGGTTTTTCACCAAACCGTAAACACCCCTGTAAGTGTATTGTATTAAAGATTGAGAAATTTATATGCTTAAAGTCATGACTATAAAACCCCTGTGAGTCTTTGTGTTTGCTTGAAAAATTTGAAGGAGACAATGATCAAGGGTGTTAGTGAACTATGTTCCACCGGGGAAACATTAATTTTTAGGGAATAAACTTGTGCATTGAAGCATTTAAACTTGAGTTATAGGTGGTGACTAAAAAAGGGAGGGATAAGTAGTGTTAAATCGATTGAATGACATGCCTAGACCTGGGGAAATTTGACTACCCAAACCGTGAAAAAGAATCCCTGCAAACTAGACAAAATTGAATAAGCCAAGAAAGTGGTACGAAACAAAGTACGATTCGTGGTTTGTCACTATCGTACTATGCATTCATACCCAGGACCTGAACCGGGCTAAGCTTGATGAGGCAAAAGAGTCCTTCATATGACTTCTGGAATCGACCTACAGCTCGTACCATGAGTCATGGAAAATACAGATAAAATGGAAGTATAGGGGCATTATTAGATGACTCAAGGTACGGTTCAAACCTTTGTGGTACGAGTCGTACCTATGAATCGTAATGTGCACATAAAGTTTCTGGGACTTCATATGAGTCATACCTCCATGGTACGGCCCATACTGTCGACCCGTGATGAGATACTGAAAATTTCTTTTCTAGTGTTTCTTTCTCAGATATGGATTCCAATTCTCTTCTCTACAGGAATAATGACAATGAAACTCAAAGCATCCAAAACAACTGCTCGGAGAACATTACATGATAAAATATTTGAGTCCGAGGCGGAGTAAGTAGGCAGCTCTCCTGGTGGTTCAGTTGAGGAGTACCAGGTTAATACATCAGACACTGATGGAACCAGAACTACTAGGGAAAAGGCAAATGCACAAGCTGTAGCAGCTACGACCACATCTGCCCCAGCTCCCCAGTCTGAGGAGGGAGCTAGAGAAGGTAATCCGAAGTCGGGAAATGATTCAAATGCAGAAGAAGGGTCTAAGGAGACCAAATCCGGGGAGGAAAGTGGCAGAAATGACATAAAGAAGGAGGCCCCTAATGCTGCGCAAGAACAGGCTCCTTCTAGAGAGAACTGCATAGTCTGGTGGGGAGTGCCAGGAGCTAGAGAAATTTATGAGCAAGGCATTTCTCTCACCGCCAAAAACAAGCCAAGGCGGATCATCTAGGAAGAACCGTGGATCCTCAAGAACTCACTGAATGAAGTTGAGGAGATGAAGCGAATATTTAGCTTCTATGGTTTTGAGTGGATGGATAAGACTTTAACTCAATATACCATAGAATTGGTCTGAGAGTTCTACGCGAACTATTTGTCCACCATGGAACAAAAGGCTAAGGAAGGGCATAAAATAAAAGACCAACCCCGACTGGAGAGTGTTTTGGTCCGAGGAAGAGAGGTAGACATATCATAGTATACCATCTCTTGGGTTCTGTATGGACCATAGTTCATGCCTACACGGATGATGCCGGAGTATGATTACCAGGTGGAGGCAATGAAGAAAATAAGGAATTTGGGATTGCAAGAAAGGCAGAGGTAGCTGCAATGGTTGGCCAGTGTGATTGCTGAGAATAAGGAAGAAGATGAGTGGGTTACTGGTGGAAATCAAGTGACAAAGAACTGACTAAACCTCATAGAAAAAGCATGTTGGACACCAGTACACCACCGGTTAGCACCCACAATCAACGAAAACACATTTAGTGCTGGCAGAGCAGCTTTGGTGGCATGCCTCATGTACCAATATCCTATCAACATCCCGAGGATCATCGCAGAGGAGATACGAGATCGGGCGGTGGGAGTGAGCACTACCATCCCATTCCCGAGTCTTGTATTCAGACTATGCACAGAGGCAGGGGTGCCAATATGACAGGGTGAGGAGTGTTTGATTGGAAGGCAGAGGATTGTAGATATCGGCCTTGTCCGGAATAAAATTAACCCGCTAAGCTGAGCCCGACTTCCCACACCAGTTCCATCAGTCCAGCTAGCAGGGGGCGTACAGGTGAATGCCCCCACCTTACAGGAGCAGAGCAAGACACTGGCTATAGATGCTGGTCATTTAGAGTCAGCTCCTAGCACTTCAGCTATGCCATAACCTAGCTTGCAGACTCAGACTCTAGCAGGGCATGTTTTAGTGCCTCATGAATTCCTCTAGAAACTGGCCAAAAGGTTTACCATGACTGAAAGAAAAATTCAAGCTATGATGGAAAACGTAAAGCCATGGGTCAAAGCGGAGATAGATACAACAACTCAGGCCCTACATGTTCGCCTAGATGGATTTGAGAGCCGGTTCAACATACGTATGGTGGAGAAGACGGACACCAGCAGTCTCCTTGAGGAGTTGGGGGCTCTTCGGAGTCAAGTAGCCGAGTTGTCATCACGACAACCAGCAGTCATAACAGCCCCCACTCTTCCAAACCTCTATGCAGAGCCTGATGAGGAGATTGATTTGGCGGTGTATTGGGGGACGATGATAGCTGCTGGAGATAAGGGAAAGGAAAGAGCTTATAAGGATGTTAGAGAGGAGATCCTGAGGAAGAGAAGGAAGAAGGAAAGGAGGGAGCGCAAAATAGAACGAGAAGAGAGCCTACAGACTCATGACTGACATATGTTAGAGCTGCAGGAGCGAGCTAGAGGAGCAGCAACTCCACCATGACTTAGCCGGATCTTGCCAGTGGCCATAACCCTTGGGGTGAGCCACCTTCTGCTTTGATTGACACAGAGGCCGTAGAAGCGGCTAAGACTACTGAGCGGGTAACCACTCTCCCTATGGATACTTCATTGAGTGCGCCAACCACCGCTAGTTCCACGATTACAGCGGAGGTACTTCCTCCACAGGACGATAGGAGCATCTAGAGCACCATAGGTATTTTCCCTTCCTTATGTTCTTGTAGTTCATGCTTCGGGGATGAAGCTCAATTTTCAAAAAAGGGAGGGGGTGTACTTGTGATTTTTTGGGATTTTTTTAATTTGTCCGAGGGTTTTTCTTGTCGTGTTTCTTTTCTTTTGGGCATGCTATCTAGTAGAACCAGTATGTGTAGGATTTTATTTTCTTATTTTGTGATTTTTGTTTAATTAGGAAATAACTTAGGATTACTCAACCAATGAAAATGTACTAGTTTTGATTTTTGAAAAAAATTGACCCTGTTTAAAATTTTTTGATGCATTAGCTATGTTTCTGTTACTGCATGCATGATTTCTATGGATCTTTTGATGTCATTTAGTTTATTAGCATGAGGATTCTTGTTAATCCATGTGTGAACCAGATAGGTAAGGTGAATATAAGTCATGTGCCATGAGTGAGTGAGGAGTAATACTTAGTTCAAATACTGTGTTGAAGATCTAGAACTTGCCTGATTGGTCTTTGCATAGGCTAAGGATGGTAGGTTAGGATATGATCATATGTCGTTCTTTGTTAAACTCACTTTTAGCCTAAATAACCTACCAAAATCATATGATTCCCTTGATCCCAATTTTGAGCCTTTAATAGACCATTTTTCTTAGATTAACCGATGAACCGTACCCATTTTTTTTTATAATGAACCTGTTTTGGCCTAGTCCTTCCTTGGATATTGTGAACCTCAACATAGGCAAAATGCCTAAGGAGGATGGCTAGAGTAAGGGTGCATAAATGGTGGGAATGAAAAAAAGGGAAGGAAAAGAGAAAAGGTTAAAAATAGGGTGTGGTGTGAAAAAAATGAGATGAAAAAATTGAAAAATCTTGAAAAAGAAAATTCAAAAGAAAAAAAAAGTAAAATGCTTGAAAAATATGAAAATACACCATACCCATACAAATGCACATAAAAGAGGTGAAAAGGGAAGAAAAGTAATGAAAAGAATGAAGGGTGAAATAGGTAAATGGTGAGGCCGATGTATGTAGTGCCAAGGAAGGGATAGTCACCCATAAAATCTTTCATATTTATCATGTTCAGCCCTGAAGCCTATATTACAAGCCACAACAAGTCCTATAGTGATCCTAATCCGGCCACCTGATAAGCTAAAACAGAGAAAATAAGGGCAAGCCTATGGTATCTGATACATAGTACTTAGGACTTCTTTGTGAGAGTGAGCGTCTCGCTTGTTTAGTTCCATGCAATATTTGACACTATATCTGTGAGTGGGGACTTCATTTGGTACGAGGGTACATGGATTATATTTACTTTTACCATTGGTATGTGTGGAAAGCATCAGTGATGACTTGATTGCCTGTTGATAGCTAGATGACATGTCTTGATCCCCGTTTACCATGTTTTGTGGTTGCTTGTAGTACATTAGCTGACGTTGGTTCATGGAAAAGGGTCAGAAATTGTTGAATGTATAGTGCAAGATTTGTTTGGTATTGGCTGTTGTATCCTAAGTTTATTTTCTAGTTGAGCGTTGTATTTAGTTTTTCTTTTCTTTGCCTGAGGACATGAAAAAGTCTTAAGTTGAGGGTGTTGATGTGCTGTGAGTTTACAACACTTTCGACACTCAAAACTAAGAAAATAGCATGGACTTAGGTATGTTTACATGGATATAAGGCCCTTTTTCTTTGATTACAGGACAAATAGGTGTTGGAGCAAGAAGGTGCAAAAGATATCCTAAAAGTGCAGAAAATAGGCTTAAGTCACAGCTCTCAGTACGAGCCGTAGAATAGTGCTACGAGCCGTACTGAAGCTCGTGCAAAATTTCAAAAGGCTAAGTATGAAGAGTGCATCCTACAACTCTCAGTACGAGTCATACAATGCTTGTACGAGCTGTAGTGTAGAAGTCATGGAAAGATTCAGAATATTTTCACAAGAGGATGACTCCTGATATGGATAGACAATACGAGTCGTGGCATCAAGGTAAGAGTCATACCATAACACTCGTGAAGAACATCAGAAAATTAAAAAGCCTCAGAGTCAGACCACGGAGGCACAATACGACTCGTAGGAAGCATATACGAGTCGTACCAAGGGACAACACTTAGCCAAAATTCATCCAGTCAATGACATATGGGAAGCAGGTATGACCCGTACATACCTGCTATAGGTCATAGGATTGGTCGTGACACAGGTGGCATCAATTATGGGAATTCAACCTGTTAGCCTAGGAAAAGGATTTTTATGTCTGTATAAATACGTTTTATGTTTTATTTTCATTAGAAATCATGAGACAATAGTTAGTTAACATTAGAGGACGTTAGAATTGAGAGATAGAAAACATAATTTAGTTGATTGGCTTGGTATCAACCTTTTCTTGATTTTCTCTTAATCTTCATACTTTGTTCTTGAGGATTTTGCTGATTTATCTAAAGAAGTTTTTCTCTCATCCATAATTGTAAGTATTAATTTATGTATTTAATTGTGAATGTAAATTACAATCTTGCAACTATGAGAGGCTAAAACCTCCATAGCTAGGGTTGTGGGAACCATGGTGGATTAAAAAGCTAGGGTTGCATAAACGTGATTCAAAAACAATGCAAACACTTGTATTGTACTCTCTTCATGCTTAAATATTTCTTAACGGTGTACAACATTAGGACTTTTCTAAATTCTTTACTTGCT
>JACEIK010000926.1:174575-186151 GCA_018107945.1 Datura stramonium
TAAACATGTTTTTGAGTTATTTTATGAACATGAGTGGCTAAAACCCTTCCTCTAGGGTTGAGGCCACGTGATATGATTGTAATTGCATGAATTCATTTTGGTTTGACTTGTTAATTGTTGTTTTGTCTTACATTCTTCATTATTGTTGTTTTTATGCTTGATCACCACGAAAACATACATGTTAAGCTTAGGTAAAATCTTGAAAGAGAAACCCCAGGCAAGAACATAGGAATGTAGGGAGCAAGTTCTTATCTTACGATATGATTCACAATTAGGATAGAAATTATACCTAGATTCCCTTGCTTGGTTGAGAAAACGGGATGATAGCAAGACACCGGCTTAGAATTATCACTCCACCACTCGTAGAAGTAGTTGTGAAGCTATGTTAGGTTAAATGATTAGAGGTACGAAAGTCCCTAATCAAGAGAAAAAACCCCATAAACCACATCCATGTAGTTGAATTGCCCACGAACTAGGATGTCCTATCCCCGCTCAACGATGTAGTTGTGAGGCTAGTTTTTCGTGTTTAGAGGCTTGAAAGACAATGAACATCGCATATTCCAATTATGTGAGACAAAAATTGATAATTTCATACTTGAACCATTACAAAGTGTGACATTGCCTGATTATCCGGCCTTAACTCTAGTTTCTCCTTATATTGTTTCTCAAGTATTTAGTGACCACCCCAAAACTAAATAATAATTTACCGAAAACTTCTATAATCAACACTTGTGAAGGTTAACTCATACTTGAACTTCATAATTTGCTGAATTAGTCCAGTCCCTGTGGGTTCGACATCCGGCTCTTAAATAGGGCCACTGTATTACTTGTACGATCGCGTACTCTTGCGTGTGCGCTGGAGCGAACATGTATCCACAAGACACAACGTACCTCGGGCTCGACCCTTAGCCGAAACAAATCTCATACGTCTGGTATCCTCAAGAAACAAGGCCTCAAGCACAACACACAGACAATCCATAACAATAATAATGAATGCTCACACAGCCCACAATCGGCTCTCAAAGCCCACAACCCAACTAATACAACATAGTACTATTCATTCACATCTAGCCGTCCACCGATGAGCCACTACCCGAGCAAAGGATTACCATCCTAACCGGTCTATCCCCAAGCATTAAAAAAATCCCACAAGCCACTATACTTACCACTAACGTCAAGGGACAAGTCCAATTTAGAATAAGTGTCACCACGGCCGTCACGTGCCATCGACACAGTCGACATGATCGCCGATTCAAATATGACAAAAGATCATCGCAATCGTCGAACCTAACCACTCTAATCCCTCACTCACTTGTCAATATCATCACTTAATATTTTTCACACTAACATCCCATAACTTTCTACAAGAACCACAGGCCTCACACACGACCTCTTGATACGAGCCTAATAATTTGCCATAACTATGATTCTCCGCACTCAATCCCGATACACCAACCAAACCAGCAACTTATACAAACCTTTATCACCATATAAACATCAGAACAAGAGTAAATTAACAATATAACACAAAGAATCACAAAACAGCCAACACACACGTCAATACCGACAACAACGGCTACGGAATTCATGCCGACAAAGGAAGGAACAAGCCTAAAATACCTTAGCTTAAAACCTAGCCAAACTTGAGCCTTAAAAACCATGAACCTACTGCCTTAAGGAAGTCCAAAATTCTGCCAAAATGCAGCCAACACAACTCAACAACAAAACAGGACAAATGAAGCTTACCCGACAAGATTCGTAGGAATTCGACGGTAGAAACACCGAGACAACAACCTAATGGGTTTAACACACCTATAAACAACCTAGATAACCATGTAAACCAAGAAAGAAGTCTTACCAGCAGCATCACCACGAAACAGCCACCAACAGCCCGAAAAAGACACCAAACCACAGACTACACCAAGCTCCCGACTTCCTGACATCAAAATCATGTTAAACCATGGCTTCCTACCTTAGGAAAACTTATAAAACTTAAGGGAGAGTTAGAGAGAGGTTTCTCACAAATAAACTTGCTATAAATGAATTTGGATGAAGAATAACTGACCAAGGCGCTATTTATAGTCCTCCACCGCCTTAGACCCTCGTGACGTGCTTGCTTGTGTGGTATCGTGAAAACATGCGTATCTCCCTATTTTGAAGTCAGATTGAGGAATGGTTTGTTGCGATGGAAACTAGACTCATAGATCTTTAAATTTGATAGGTCGCACACCCCCTAACTCCTTATAGATTGGGAGAAAAGCTTCAAGACATTTGACCTAAATATCAAAGAATCTCATGAATGAAACTTTTGCAATAAATTTTTTTCAATTTTTCTCTACAACTTGATCGATTTCCAAACTTAAATATGACCATAGAGTAACTTAAATAACTCATACAACTTCCTTATTAGACTATTATGTACTCTTATTCCTACCTCAAAAGCATACTTCTATCACTTAAATTATATGAGGTTTTACATAGAGGCCATGCTCAGGCTAGCAGTTCAGCAGCGGTCCCAGCCCAGTAGGGTGGTGGCCAGCCCAGAACTGGTTGCATCCCTACAGGAGTAGGAGATTTCACTAGAGTANACTGGTATGTTACGAGTATTCCACTTTGATGTATATGCATTGTTAGATCTAGGGGCTACTTTATATTTTTTGAACCTTATGTTTCTAGTAGTTTTGGAGTTAGTCCCGACATCTTATCAGAACCCTTTTCAGTCTCTACCCTAAACGGTGATTCAGTTATAGCTCGGCGGGTGTATAGAAAATGCCCTGTCACAATTCTTCAGAAAGTCACCTCAACAGATTTAGTAGAGCTAGCCATGACGGATTTTGATGTTATCTTTGGAATGGATTAGCTACATTCATGCTATGCCTCAATAAAATTTAGAACCCGTGCGGTAGAATTTTGATTTTCAGGTGAGCCAATCCTAGAGTGGAAGGGTAGTTAAGCTATGCCTATACGTCGCTTCATTTCCTACCTTAAGGCCAGTAGGATGATTTCTAAGGGTTATGTGTACCATCTAGTTAGGGGTAAGGACGCTACATCCAAAACCCTGACTATCCAATCAATTCTTGTAGTGTGTGAATATCCAAAAGTATTTCCAAAGGATTTGCTAGGAATTCATCCCGAGCGGGAGATTGATTTTGGTATTGAGTTTCTTCCCGATGCGTACCCTATATGTATTTCTCTTTACAAAATAGCCCTAGCTTGATTGCCTCAACCTATCGATTGAGTGAGTTGGAGAAGAAAGTATGAGCTAAAGGAATTGAAGGAGTAGTTGAACGACCTCTTAGACAAGGGTCTCATCAAGCCTAAAAATTCCCCGTGGGGTGCACCAGTTCTCTTTGTCCGGAAGAAGGATGGTTCGCTATGGATGTGCATTGACTACCAACAACTGAACAAGGTCACCATCAAGAACAGGTATCCCCTCCCTAGGATTGATGACTTGTTTGACCAGCTTTAGGGTGCTAAGTGCTTTATAAAGATAGACCTCAGATCTGGATACCATCAGCCCAGAGTTCGGGAGAGTGACATTCCGAAGACAGCCTTCAGGACACAGTATGGTCACTATGAGTTTGTAGTTATTTCTTTTGGGCTAATGAATGCTCCTACAGCTATTATGGATTTGATGAACCGGGTTTTCAAGCCATATTTGGATATGCTCGTGATTGTGTTCATAGATGATATCCTCATATATTATCAGAGCGAGGAGGAGCATGCCGGTTTTTTGAGGGTGGTGCTACAAACTCTTAAGGATCACCAATTATATGTTAAGTTCAGCAAGTGCGAGTTTTGGATAGACTCAACAGCATTTTTGGGCCATGTGGTGTAAAGTGAGGGTGTATAGGTAGACTCTCAAAAGATAGAAGCGGCGAAGAATTTTCCTACACCAGTTAGTCCATCATATATCAGGAGTTTCTTGTGTTTAGCTGGTTACTACCGGAGGTTTGTTGAAGGGTTTTCATCCATTGTAGCATCGTTGACTAAGTTGAAGTAGAAGAAAGTGAAGTTTCAATGGTCGGAGTCTTGTGAAAAGAGATTCCAAGAGTTGAAGACTCAACTCACCTCAGCACCAATGTTAACCTTACCTGATGGTACCAATGGGTTTTTGGTATATTGTGACGCCTCAAGGATCGGCCTTGGTTGTGTATTAATGTAGAATGATAAAGTTATAACCTATGCTTCTAGGCAGCTAAAAGTCCATGAAAAGATCTATTCGACTCACGACCTGGAGTTGGCGGCGGTAGTATTTTCCTTGAAGATTTGGAGACACTCTCTGTACGGGGTACATGCGGATATGTTTACAGACCACAAAAGCCTACAGTACATGTTTACCCAAAGGGATCTAAAGCTACGATAGACGAAGTGGTTGGAGCTTCTTAAAGATTATTATATGAGCGTCCTTTATCATCCGGGCAAGGCAAATGTGGTGGAAAACGCTCTTAGTATGATTTCTATGGAGAGTGTGTCCCATGTAGATTAGGAGAGGAAAGAGTTAGTGAAGGATGTTCATTGGTTTGAACGACTAGGGGTTTGTCTTGTTGACTCAGCAGATAGTGGTGTCATTGTTCAAAATGGGTCAGATTCTTCCTTTGTGACCGAGGTCAAAGCTAGACAAGATGAGGATCCTATTTTGGTAAAGTTAAAGGAAGTCATTCAGAATAAAATATTGGAGGTCTTCTCCCAAGGGAGAGATAGTGTGCTTCGATATCAGGGTCGTCTGTGTGTTCCGAGTGTTGGTGATTTGAGTGATCGGATGTTGCAAGAGGCTCATGGTTCCAGATATTCTATACATCCAAGTGCCACCAAGATGTACGATGACCTGCGGGAAATCTATTAGTGGAATGGCATGAAGAAGGACATATAAGAGTTTGTGTCTTAGTGTCCGAATTGACAGTGGGTGAAGGTTAAGCATCAAAGACCTAGAGGTGTGCTCTAAGATATTAGATTGTATTCTGCTTCATATTCTTGTGTATTTCTAATTTTATGCTTATTTCAGGCTTCCGCTAAGTTTATCATGTTGATATTCCACTTTTATGATTGAGTTAGATGTTATGTTCATGCCATGGGTCGACTTGGAGTCCCTCGGGGTTCCTTGTCCCGTGTCTCGATCTGGGCCTATGTTCATGTCGTGACAAACTTGGTATTAGAGCATTAGATTTTGAAGTGTCCTAGTGTGTCTGAAAGCTATGTTAAGTAGAGTCTCTTTCATGGGGCTACGAAACATTTAGGAAATGTTCCCTTCTTTCATGATCTATGTCATGCGATGGAATGTCTCTCTATCCTCCTAACTCGTGCTATTCACGATTGAAAAATCATGCCTCCCAGTAGAGTTAACGACAGAAGGAATGGAAATGGAAATGGCCACAAGGATGGAAATGGGGACAGGCACCAACATGCCCAACCAGTTTAGGAGCAACATGCACCAAAGCTCGCGCTGAATCTAGGGCAGCCATTTAGATGCTAGCACAGGCCTCGCCTCCTAGGTTAACTAGAAGGAAGTGGCACATCTACAGATTGGGAATGCGGTGGCAGCACAAGTCAGAGATTTCCTAAGGATGAACCCACCAGAGTTTCTTAGGTCAATGGTGGATGAGGATCCACATGAGTTTATTGATGAGATCTTGAAGATCACCCAGGTCATGGGGGTGAATGGAGTAGAGTGTGCGGATTTGGCCTCATATCAGTTGAAGGGGGTCGCACACATTTGGTTTAGATAGTGGAAGGATAGTAGGGAGGAAGGAGCAGGCCCTATCAGTTGGGAGGAGTTTCACGTCGCTTTTCTAGATTGGTCTTCCCTCATGAGATGAGGGAGTTGAAGTCTTAGGAAATGTTCCCTTCTTTCATTATCTATGTCGTGCGGTGAAATATCTCTCTATCCTCCTAACTTGTGCTATTCGCGATTGCAAAATCATGCCTCCCAGTAGAGTTAATGACAGAAGGAATGGAAATGGAAATGGCCACAAGGATGACAATGAGGACAGGCACTAACATGCCCCACCAGTTCAGGAGCAGCATGCACCGGAGCTGGCTGCCCACGTTGAATTTAGTGCATCCATTCAGATGCTAGCATAGGCCTGACCGTCCAGGTTAACTAGTAGGTAGTGGCGCATGTTCTGCAGATTGGGAATGCGGTGGCAGCACGAGTCAGAGATTTCCTAAGGATGAACCTACTAGAGTTTCTTAGGTCAATGGTGGACGAGGATCCACATGAGTTTATTGATGAGATCTTGAAGATCACCCAGGTCACGGGGGTGAATGGAGTATAGTGTGCGGATTTGGTCACATATCAGTTGAAGGGGGTCGCACAAATTTGGTTTAGATAGTGGAAGGATAGTAGGGCAGCGGGACCGGGCCTTATCAGTTTGGAGAAGTTTCACGTTGCTTTTCTAGATCGGTCTTCCCTCATGAGATGAGGGATTTGAAGGCAGCCGAGTTCATGAACTTAAAACAGGGGAAGATGACGGTGCAGGAGTATGCCCTAGAATTCACTCGTTTGTCAAAGTACGCCCCAGAGTTAGTGGTTGATCAGAGGGTGCGAGTGAGTAGGTTTGTTCATGGGCTCGAAGAGTATTTAGACAAGGATTGCAGGACCGCTATGTTCCACCAGGATATGGATTTCCCTCAGATAGTCTTATACGCCCAGTATATGGAAGTGGCGTATATGAGGGAGAGAGAGGCCAAGAGGATGAGGATAGCCGAGAGTAGGTGGTGAGCACCGATAGTAGACCCACCAGAGATCTTCATCCCCAATATCTTCAAAAATGAGAGTGCCATCCAGACCAAGGAATGACAAAACAGGGCGAGCATCAGATTCTAGGGGTCAGAGAAGCAGGCCCTCGGATTCTAGTATTCTAGTTTGTGACCGGTGTGGTCGGAGGCACAGGGGTCAGTGTTTGGCGGGTACAGGAGCTTGCTTTGGGTGTGGGAAGCCTGTACATATGCTCATAGATTGCCCAACAGCTATACAGGTCCATGATAGGGGACGAGGCCCAGCTTCTAGTTTAGCAGCTACACTAGCATGCCCATCTCAGTAGGGCATATCTACTAGCATAAGTGGTGGTCAGTGCAAAAATAGATTTTATGCCTTAGCATCGCGCTAGGAGCAGGAGGTGTCCCTGGATGTATTCATTGGTATGTTAAGAGTTTTCCACCTTGATGTTTATACTTTATTAGATCTAGGGGCTACATTGTCCTTTGTTACGCCTTATGTTGTTAGTAGCTTCAGAGTCAACCCCAAAATCTTATTAGAACCCTTCTCTGTCTCTACTCCAATGGGTGATTCAGTTGTAGCTAGATGGGTGTATAGAAGTTGCTGGTTCACAATCCTTCGGAAAGTCACCTCAGCAGATTTAGTAGAGTTATCCATGACTAATTTTGATGTTATCCTCAACATGGATTGGCTATTTTCATGCTATGCCTCCGTTAATTATAGAACTCGGGCAGTAGAGTTCAGATTTCCGGGTGAGCCAGTCATAAAGTGGAAGGGTAGTTCAGCTATGCCTGTAGGTCGTTTCATTTCCTACCTTAAGTCCAGAAAGATGTTTTCATAAGGTTGTGTGTACCTTCTAATTAGGGTTAAGGATGCTACATCCGAGACCCCAACTATCCAGTCAGTCCTAGTAGCATGTGAGTATCTAGAAATCTTCCCAGATTATCTACAAGGAATCCCTCCCGAGCGAAAGATTGATTTCGGTATTGATCTTTTTCCCAATACGCAACCTATATCTATTCCTCCCTATAGAATGTCCCCAACTGAGTTAAAGGAGTTGAAGGAGTAGTTGAAGGACCTTTTAGACAAGGGTTTCATTAGACCTAGCATTTCTCCATGGGGTGCACCAGTTCTATTTATCCGAAAGAAAGATGGTTCTCTTCCTATGTGTATTTATTATCAATAATTAAATAAGGTCACCATCAAGAATTGGTATCCTCTTCCTAGAATTGATGATTTATTTGACCAGCTTCAGGGTGCCAAGTGTTTTTGGAAGAGCAATCTCAAATCCGGGTACCATCAGCTCAGGGTTCGAGAGAGTGACATTTCAAAAACAACCTTCAGAACACAGTTTGGCCACTATGAGTTTGTAGTTATGTATTTTGGACTAACGAATGCTTCTTCAGCTTTTATGGATCTGATGAACACGGTGTTCAAGCCATATCTAGACATGTTCATGATCGTGTTCATTGATGACATCTTTATATACTCTCGGAGCGAGGAGAATCATGCCGCTAATCTCAGGGTGGTGTTGCAGACTTTGAAGGATCATCAATTGTATGAAAATTTAGCAAATGTGAGTTTTGGTTAAATTCCATAGCGTTCTTGGGTCATGTGGTGTCTAGCGAGGGTGTGCAAGTAGACTCGCAGAAGATAGAGGCGATGAAGAATTAGCCTAGACCGGTGAGTCCTTCAGATATCAAGAGTTTCTTGGGCTTAGCTGGCTATTATCGGAGATTTGCTAAGGGGTTTTCATCTATTGCATCACCGTTTACTAAACTGACCCAAAAGAAGGTAAAGTTCTAATGGTCGGAGGCTTTTGAGAAGAGCTTCCAAGAATTTAAGGCTCGACTCACCTCAGCATCGGTGTTGACCCTACCCAAGGGAATGGATGGGTTTGTGGTTTATTTTGATGCTTCAAGGATCGGCTTGGATGTGTATTGATGCAACTCGGAAAGATTATAGCTTATGCTTCTAGACAACTGAAAGTTCAGGAGAAGAATTACCTAACACATTATCTTGAATTGGCGGCGGCGGTATTTTCCTTGAAGATATGGAGACATTATATGTACGGGGTCCATGTAGATGTGTTTACAAACCATAAGAGTCTTTAGTATGTGTTTACACAGAAGGATCTATATCTATGACAAAGGAGGTGGTTGGAGCTACTTAAGGATTATGACGTGAGTGTCCTTTACCATTTGGGAAAGGCAAATGTAGTAGTAGACACACTTAGTAGACTCTCTATGGAGAGTGTGTCCCATGTGGATGAGGGGAGAAAGGAGCTAGTGAAGGATGTGCATCAGCATGTAAGGTTAGGAGTTAGTTTGGTTGATTCGACTGATGGTGGTGTTATAGTTCAGAACGGATCAGAATCATACTTGGTGACTGATGTAAAGGTTGTACAAGACGAGGACCCTATTTTGGTAAAGTTAAAGGAAGCCATCCAGAATTAGAAGGTGGAGGTCTTCTCCAAAGGGGGAGATGGTGTGCTTCGATATCAGGGTCTCTATTGTGTTCTAGACTTTGATGATTTGAGAAGTCGGATGTTGCATGAGGCTCACGGTTCTAGGTATTCAATCCATCTAGGTGCCACAAAATGTACCATGATCTACAGGAGTCTATTGGTGGAGTGGCATGAAGAAGGGCATAACAGAAAATGTGGCTAAGTGTCCAAACTGTCAGCAGGTAAAGGTTGAGCACCAAAGACTCGAAGGTCTGCTCCAAGATATTAGACCTCCTACCTAGAAGTGGGAAGAAATCAATATGGACTTCATAACAGGTTTGCCTCGCACTTGTAGACAATATGACTCCATATGGGTTGTTGTAGACAGGTTGACCAAAGCCGCTCACTTTCTACCGGTCAAAACCATGGATTCGGTGGAGGATTATACCAAATTATACATCTAAGAGCTAGTCCAATTGCTTGAGTTCCCTTGTCCATCATATTAGACAGAGGTACTCAGTTTACCTCTTAGTTTTGGAAATCGTTTCAAATAGGTCTTGGTACTCAAGTGAATCTTAGCACAACATTTCACCCGCAAACAGATGGTCAGGCGGAGCAAACTATTCAGAATCTTGAGGATATGTTGAGAGCATGTGAGATTGACTTCAATGGTAGTTAGGATGATCATTTTCCTCTTATCGAGTTTGCATACAATAACATCTATCATTCTAGTATCTAGATGGCGTCGTTTGAGGATCTCTATGAGCGGAGATCTAGATTGCTTATTGGTTGGTTTGAAGTTGGTGAAGCTGCAATGATAGGACCATATTTAGTCCATGAGTCCATGGAGAGGTTCAGCTCATTCGGAACCGGTTGAAAACATCTCAATGTCGCCAAAAGTCCTATGAAGATGTGAGAAGAGAACTTGAGTTCAAAGTTGATGATTGGTTGTTTCTGAAGGTGTCTCCCATGAAGGGAGTGATAAGGTTTGGAAAGAAAGGAAAACTCTACCCTCGTTATGTTGGCCCCTACCGGATTGTGAAACGGATTGGCAAGGTGGCATATGAATTGGAGTTGCCCTCAGAATTAGCTTCCGTGCATCCTGTTTCCATGTATCGCTCTTAAAGAAGTGTTTGGGTGATATAGCTCTAGCTGTCCTAGTGGATAGTATCGGTATGAAAGACAGCCTTAGTTATGAGGAGGTTCCGATGGAAATACTGGATCGTTAGGTTCAAAGTCTAAGAAACAAGGAAGTAGCTTCAATTAAAGTTTTAAGGAGGAATCATCATGTTGATGAAGCTACATGGGAAGCCAAAGTATACATGATGGCTAGATACCCACATTTATTCTCTACCGACTCAGTTCCAGCTTAAGGTATCAGTTTTTTCCCTAAAACTCTATTCAGTTTCATGTTCAGTTCCAGTGTCACGATTTCTTTCATGTATATGTATGTTTATATGATTCATGAATTAAGTTCAACCATGTAGTTCAGTTCAGAGGTAGTCATTCTATCCGTTTTCAGCTTAAATGATCAGTATTTGAGTATGAGAATTGCATTTCTCTGCTTTTCTGTGTGTTTTCCAACATTCGAGGATGAATGTTCCCAAGGGGGAGATATTGTAATGCCCCAGAAGACCAAAGATCAGATCCTGAAGTTGAAATGGTGAAAAACTAGAAATTTGGCACTAGGTCACAGAACGACTCGTTCTGTGATTTGTGGATTAGACCACGGGTCGTTAGGTGACTCGTGGTGTAGTACTTTCCTTAGGTTTTGAAAGTTGTTGTTTGACATCAGCACGGGTATGACCACTAGTCGTGATCAGACCCCGCGATTCGTTGAGTCAGCCATGGTCAGTGTTGGAGAAAGATCAAAAGGATTTTGGGTAGTGGAGATCACGAGAGGTGACCACGAGTCATGGTCACCCCGGACGATTCGTTTGGTCCCTCGTGGGGTCCTCTTGAGGAAAATGGGCGGTGCACTCGACGACTGATGCCATGAGTCATGGTCTTGGGTATCGATTCATCCAGTCCCTCATGGGGACTGGCAGTCAGATATTTTCTGCGAATTTAGTAAGGGCTTTTCCATAATTCCTATGATCCTAAGGCCTAAACTACGTCATTTTAAGCTATGAATGATGCGTTTTAAGAGGAGTAAGTTCATTTTAGGACATTCTTACTCATGCATGCAAAGTTAGAGGTCTAGAGAGGTGATCAAGCTCATTCACCTTCAAGTTTTCTTCAATTCTTCATTGGCCAATCAAGGGAGTGGTTAAATCAGATCCTATCAGGTATGTAGGGTTATGAATAGGTGATTTTGTTTACACCCATACCTAATCCCTCTCTAATTCATGAAAATCTATGAGTTGATTCTATGGGTTTTACCCAATCCGTGAAATCTCTAAGTAAGTGTCA
>JACEIK010000926.1:186231-210580 GCA_018107945.1 Datura stramonium
CTAGTTTTCCAAATTTGATGCCCATTCATGAAAGCTTATGAGATGATGAGATTTATGAAGTATGTTCATGTATGATGGATTTTTGATGAGAAAAGCATGTTTTCAATCTACCCCTGTTATTTTCATGTTTTCAAAGTGAATCAAGTTAATTTCAAGCATGTTAAAGTATTGGGCAAGCCCATACATTCAAGTATGATTTATAAGTTATGTTAAATTAGCCTACGACATGGTTTTGGAGTCTAGACCCCAATTTTACTCAGCTTGTGGTATGGTTTGAGCCAAGGCTCCTCATGTGTGATTCATATTTATATGTATCCATGATTATTCATCTTCATCAATAGATGATGGCTAGTTTCGTTGAAAAATGATGGAGAGTATATGCATGTTTTTGGGAGTAGTCTCTAGCACGAATAGTCTAAGGGTCAATCAACCCTACACCTCAGAACTACGGGTCAATGTAGGTATGATCATATTTTATTGGGACCTCCTGTGTGAGCTATCCCCTACCCCAAGGGGCCTTCAACTTGATATCAATATCATGGTATCGCCCTTAGCCGTGGAAAAGCTTTTGACGGCTCTACCTACTTGAGTTATGATAGTTGGGACCACGTAAGCTCTATCGTGGTATGTCAGTTATATGATGAGTCTCCCATTGTTCCTCATGATTTACGTAAGCTCTATCGTGGTATGTCAGTTATAAGGATGAGTCTCCCATTGTTCCTCATGATTTTAGTTATATATATATATATATATAGATGTGTGTGTGTGTGTGTTCTCAAGCAGGTTTGACCCAAATATTCAATTTTACTTATGATTATCATATTGTAGCTCTGGGTCAATCGATTCAGTTATGATGTTATGTTGTGTTCAAATCATGTTTTCAGAAAAAGAGCATGAAAGCCCTACTCTCAAATTCTTATCTTGATTATATTTATATTATGCATGTTTTAAATAATTTTACTTATTTAAGCGGTTTTACTTACCTTGCATACTCGGTACATTCCACGTACTACTCACATACTTTATACTGTATCATCTTATGATACAGACTCCGATCTTCAGACTCAGCCCCACCACTAGCCAGCTTTCGGAGTTATCATCAGTCCCTGTTGGTGAGTCCTCATCTATCGAGGGCCCCTCTGTTATTTAGTTCTGTTTGCGTATTTTCAGTTTCAAATTTAAAAAGTTAGTTGGGGTTTTGTCCTATGAACTCATCAGACTTAGAGGCTTTTCAGACAATAGATTGTATTCAGCTTTAGATTCTTGTGTATTTCTAATGTTATGTTTATTTCATACTTATGCTAAGTTTATCATGTTGATCTTTCGCTTTAATGATTAAGTTAGATGTTATGTTCATGTCATGGGTTGACTTGGGAGTCCCTCGGGGTTCTTTGTTCCGTGTCTCGATCCAGGCCTATGTCCGGGTCGTGATACTCGTGGGAAGGAGGGAAGACTTGGTTGGATTTCTTGGTTTGGGGGTTGACCGCAGGTGAGGCCACGAGTCATGGTTAGCACCAGGGATCATTATGTTAACCGTGGTTAGGAGTTTGACTCGAAGGTTGAAAGTTTGGATCCCAACGACTAGTCACCATGAGTCGTTGGTCACACCACGATTCGTGGTGACCAGTGATGAAGATCTTCCAGTGCTGGCAACATGATCAGACCACGAGCCGTGGTCAGTGATGGCGGGTTGTCCAGTCCCTCGTTGGGATTGGCAGTGTGTTTTTCTCTACGAATTCACTAAGGGCTTTTTCGTAATTCTTAAGTTTCTAGGGTTTAAACCACGTCGTTTTTAGCTCAGTTAGGATTGTTTCTAAAGGCTTTAGCATATTCTAAATCACTCATCTCCATGCATGCAAGACTAGAAGGTTCCTAGGGATGATCAAGGCTAAAATCCATCAATTCTCCTTCAACTTCTTTTGGGCATTCAAAGAAGAGTATAAGATCAACTTACCCAGGTGTGTGAGGATGTGAATGAGAGTTCCTTTCAGTCTCATGCTCAAAATTCTTCTCCATTCAATGAATCTCAATTCCAGATTTAAGTTTCATGATCTTATGGGATTTATCCCAATTCCTGTAAAATTCTCTATGATCTATTCATTGGTCAATTCCCTTCATGTATCTAATCTTATTTTATGATCTATGGGTAGATTTTATAACTATTTTCGATTATTAATCTATAGTTTCAAATTTAATTGAATTATGCCCGATTATGCATGCTTCATGAAAAGTCAAGTTATGATTCTATTATGATTCTGATCTTATCAAGTCTAAATTATGATTTATGATTTATGTTATGATTTTTCTTCAAGTACTCATCATGTATTATGAATATCAAGTATATACATATTTTACAAGTATGCATGGATTTCATGATTTATGGATTTATGACTCTTTGCGAACTCATGAGCCCTTATTCATGGAAAATCATGTATTTAAAGTATGATCGAGTATGTTATGTTGAAATTGGCCATGAACTTCATGAATGATTTATGATTATGATATGAGCCTCATGTGCATGTTTTTGGGAGTATTATCTAGCACCGAGTAGATCCGACGTTCAAGTAAACCCTGTGGTCCCAGAACTACGTGCCACCGTAGGTTTATGTTAATAAATGTTAATCTTATTGGATCCTCGTGATATCACATAATGCACACCCCTTTCCCGGGCTGTGCCCACTTGAGCGAGATAGTTGTGGCATCATGTAAGCTCTATTATGATGGTGTCAGTTATGATGAGTCCTCCCATTATTCCTCATGATTTATGCAATGTCATGTTATGTTGTTTTGGCTCAAGTTATTGTTTTATAATGTTTTTGTTACACTTATGATTACAAATAATTTATGAATGCTTTGAAAAACCTTGAGCCCTCATGCTTGTTATGATATTTACTTCATGCTCATGTTTTCCTATTCTTATGAACTCTTACATATTTTAACTGTCCGTTTTACTTACCTTGCATACTCGGTACATTCCAAGAACTAACCGCATACTCTATGTTGTATCGTTTCATGATACATGTCTGAGAGATCAGCCGCAGCCGCATCATTAGTGTTGCTTTCCTCTCAGACTTGTGTTAGCTGGGAGTGGTGAGTCCTCATCCTTCGAGGACATTTAGTTTTATATAGTCATGTTATTTCAGTTACAGACTCTCTTTTATCGAGCTAGTTGGGGATGTTGTCCCACCAGCTCATATGTTATGTTAGAGGCTATTCAGACATTATGTAAAAATCAGCTTGTCATTGTTGACTCTATTTTAGATCGATATGTGTGCAGACTTCTGCTTGAGTATGCTTTATTATTATATATGTATCTTCTTATGGTATGCTCTTAGTTAGTATGTTCATGCCATGGATTCACTTGAAGCCTCTTGGGGTTTCTTGTTTCGCACCTCTATCTAGGCCTATGTTCAGATTGTGACGGTGATAGGTTTGAATGTTGTGATGATATACATGTGGACCATTGCATTGTGTGACTAGTGACTCCTTGACTAGAGTCGAGGTTGGGTGATTTTCATGATAAAAAGAAGAAGTAGTATTCTTGGGGTATAAATTGAGATGCAAGAGATTTAGTCAAGTTGGGCTTGAACGTGGTGGAAGCCAACTGTTAGAGTTAGACATTTGCATCAATATTAGCACAAGTGAGAATTATAAGTTGTACATAATAAGCGTGGCACTCAGAGAAGTTGGTGTAGTTAAAAAGCTATTTCTAAGATTAAGAGTAGTTAGTCGTGTCACTTAAGGAAAAATAAGTCCTATCCATACTCCATACTTTAAGAGGCTAATAGGGGCCAAAACCATGTTCCCATGTAGTTCATGAAGTCTTTGCATCTTTCAATGTCTAGTGAGACTTGTACCGCTGGACCGACAGATTTTTGAAATGGTTACCCAGGGGCATTTTTGTAAAATCTTAAGCTCCCAACTCCTAAGCTACGTCGTATGAGAAAAAATTTATATGAGAATTAAGAGGGGTTTAGTCGATATTCTCCTCTTATTCTCACCTAACATTCTAAAAGTCACCGTAAGAACTTAGACAGACTCTTCTAGGCAAGAACTAGGGCTCCTACTTCATCTCAGAATTTCAAGCTTTTTCTCTAGGATTTCTTCTTCAGGTATGTCGGGATTTGGCAAAGGTATTTCTTTCACCCTTGTACCCTAAGTATTTTTAGAAACTCTCATCATTTTAGCCCTACAAAAATCATGAGTAGGGTTTCCAGACTGATCATGATTTTCCTTGCATTTTAATAATTCTTCCAGTTTCCCATGACTAATATTATATGAAACTCATGTGTTAGTTTCAATCATATGCATTCATTTCTACTAGTAGTTTTAGCATGATTCTTAGGTTGAACCTTGCATGAGTTAAAGGTTTGTCTAAATTGCTATCTTTACATTGGTTATTATCTGAGCATAATTTTCTTCATGTATGCTTTAACTAAAGTTAACATTTTTAGATTTTGACTATACTTAGTATTTTCCAGAAAGGTTAATTTATGAACTTATCTCTTATCAATCTATCAGTAATTTTTAGTAAATTCAATTGACAGGTTCTTTAGGCGCTCAAGACACTTCCAGATAAGTAGTTCTAGGTTAGCCTTAGAACATTAGTTTTGATCTAATCAATTTAGTTAGTTATATTTATAAATTCAGTTGGTAGTAGGACTTAGCACCGAGCGGACCAAGGTTCCAATGCACCCAAGTTCCTAGAACTACGTGCCACTATAGGGATTTAGCCTGAATAGGCATTAGTTTATTGATCACACAACCATGCCTTTATAACCTGGCAAGGTATATAGAGTCATATCGATTGGACCTATTCATCGAACTCTACGTCTAGCTCACGTGGTTATATGTCGATTAACAAGTACTCCCATAGTACAGTACAATCCAGTCCAATCCCAGATCTCAAGATATGTTTGTGACCCTTAATCAATTTTTAATAGATTTACAGTATTTTCATATTTCAGACCGTTTTTATCATTGATGCTTTCAGACAGGGTCATTCCATATTATTTTAGTGGTTTTATTTATACTTTCTTATCAGCATTATTATGTTTTAAACTGCATAACTTCACATACCCAGTACATTCAAAGTACTGATGCATACTTCCTATGTATATCATTTTATGATATAAACTCAGGCACTCAGTCTCAATAGCTTGGTTAGTCTCCATCAGATCCTGTCCAGCAACATTCTAGTGGTGAGTCTTCATCTCCCGAGAGCTAGAATATTTCTTTCTATTGTAGTAATATGGTTTTAGTTTTTGAATTTTAGAGTTAGTTGGGGGCTTGTCCCAGCAACTCATCGATTCTCTCAGAAGGATTTCAGAAAAGGTGTAGTAGTTTCAGATACAGCTCTCGACGTCTTTGAAACATCAGTATCTTATCAGATGTTCTTTTCTTTATAAAAATATTTTTGGTATCCAGCAACTTTCACTTAAGATTGTATTACAGTAATTTAGTCATATTAGATATATGCTATGCCATGGGTTAGCTGGGAGCAATTCATGGTTCTAGACACCGTATCACGTCCAGGGTCCAAAATCCGATCGTGACAAACTTGGTATTTGAACATCAGATTTAGAGTGTCCTAGGATGTCTGAAAGACGTGTCAAGTAGAGGCCTTTTCATGGCGTGAAGCGTGCCACACTTATGAGGGAGAGGCTACAAGGCATTTAAGGAAAATTTCCTTTTCTTCATGATTTGTATCGTGCGTAGAGTGTGAATCTCTAAAATGTCCTTCTAACTTGTGCTCTACCATTTTCTGTTGACAATTCCTCCTAGAAGTTGAAATAGAAGGAGGACTAGTAACGCCAACTAGTAAGCCCCACCAGCTCTAGTAGCCCCTTAAGATGATCAGGTGACACCCGCTGAGTTCAAGGTTGCTATTAATATTCTAGCTCAGGCGATCACCAACCAGGTCAACTATTAGACCGTCGTACCTGCTAATACAAGTTGTCCTACAGCTGCTGCCAGAGTCCAAGACTTTACATGGATGAATCCCTCAAAATTTCATAATTCTAAGGTAGATGAGGACACATGTTACTTTGTTGATGAGGTTTAGAAGATCACCAAAATCACGGGTGTTACCGCCGTCAAAAGTGCATAGTTGGCAGCCTATCAGCTGAAGGGAGTGACTCAAATATGGTATAGACAGTGGAAAGAGGGGAGACGGATTGGCGCATGTCCAATAAAGTGGGATAAGTTCATGGTCATGTTTCTGGATAGGTTCTTTCCCCAGGAATTAAGGGAAGCAGAGGTTGGAGTTCATTAATTTGCAAAAGAATGACATGACGGTGCAGGACCACACCTTAAAGTTCACTTAACTGTCAAAGTATGCTTTGGGTATGGTGGCCAAGCCAAGGGCTCACATGCTCAAATATGTAAATGGGGTTTCATACTTGATGGTTAAGGAGTGCAAGACTGCCTTGCTCATTAGTGACATGGATATCTCAAGGCTTATAATCTATACATAGGAGATAGAGACGGAGAAATTGAAAGAGATGGAAAGGGAAACTAAGTGGGCAAGGACAGATCAATTTGTGTATTCCCAGCATAAGTCAAGTGGTGGTAATCACCCCCAACAATAGCAACACATACCTCCAACACCCTCTTCAGACAGTGTTCCTTCTTCTAGGCCCCATCAGGATCGGAAGGGTGGAGCATCAGGCTCCCAGTGTCAGAGCCACGTCTCCAGTAGCTGCACTTTCCTAGTATGTCCTAAGTGTGGTATGAACCATCTAGATGAGTGCCGTCTTGACAAGGAGGGTTTCTTTGGTTGTGGCCATGTGGATCACAGATTGAGGGACTTCCGGTCAGCTGGACGGGGGAAGGCCTAATCCGCTACATCAGCATTTGTGTTAGGTCGCCCAGCTCAGTAGGGTATTATTTCAGGTATAGGTGGTATTCAGTGCCACAATCTCTTCTATGCCCTATCCTCCCGCCAGGCCTAGGAGAACTCACCTGATGTAGTTACTAGTATGTTACGTCTCTTTCAAATAAATGTTTATGCTAAACCAGATCTAGGAGCCACACTTTCCTTCGTGATTCCTTATATTGTAGTCTAGTTTGATATTAGTCTAGAAATCCTCTTAGATCCTTTTTTAGTCTCCATTCCGGTTGGTGAGTCTGTTAGAGCCAGCTGGGTATACAAAATTTGTCCAATCACAGTGTTATATAAAGTTACCTCAATTGATCTAGTAGAGTTAGATATGGTCGATTTTAACCTCATTCTTGGCATGGAATGGTTACATTCTTGTTATGCCTAAATTTGATTGTAGAACCAGAGTGGTTAACTCAAGTTTCCTAATGAACCAGTCCTAGAGTGGAAGGATAGTACTTCAATGCCTAAGAGTCAGTTTATCTCATACCTTAAGGCTAGGAAAATGATCTCAAAGACTTCAATGCCTATGAGCCCGCCGTTTTATCTCATACCCAAGGCTAGGAAAATGATCTCAAAAAGGTACATTTATCACTTAGTTAGGGTCAAGGATTCTAGTTTTGAAACCCTATCTCTTCCATCAGTTCTAGTCGTAAATGAGTTACCAAATGTGTTTCCCGAAGATCTTTTCCCTCCCGAGCAAGAAATAAACATCAAAGATAGACCTTCTTTCTAATACCTAGCCTATCTCAATTGATCCTTACAAAATGGCTCCAAATGATCTTGGAAGAGTTAAAAGAAAAAGCAGAAGGACCTTCTAGATAAGGGTTTCATCATGTGGTATCTTCCATGGGGTGCCCATTCTATTCGTGCAAGAGAAGGACAAAGTGCACTAAGAATGTGCATCAACTACCGTTGTCAATAAGGTCACATTCACGAATAGGTATCTCATAACTACGATTGATGACTTGTTCGACCCCCCATGGAGCTAATTGTTTTTCCAAGGTATAACTCAGATCACGCTATCATCAGCTCCTAGTAAGAGAATGTGACATTCGAAGGTAGCTCTCTTAACTTGGTATGGCTACTATGAATTCATAGTTATGTCTTTTTGGACTAACAAACTGCTCCCGTAGCTTTTCGGACTTGATGAACAGTGGTATTCAGTACCTCGACATGTTCATTATTATCTTCATAGATGATATCCTAGTCTACTCCAAAACAGAGGAGGAATATGTAGACCACCTAAGGATAGTTTTGCGACTCTTAGACCACTCGCTTGTTTGCTAAATTCAACAAGTGTGAATTCTGATGAAATTAGTGGCATTCCTGGCCTAGATCTCCACCGAGGGTATTCAAGTAGATTTGAAGAAGATCAAAGCAAGCCAAGGACTGGACAAGACCCACTTCCATATGAAATTAGAGTTTCTTGGGCCTAACAAATTACTACTAATGGTTCATAGAGGGTTTCTCCTCCATTGCCACTCCTTTGACCAAAGATCTAACTCAAAAGAAGGCGAAGTTTTAGTGGTCCGATGCATCTCGAGAATAGTTTTCAGAGTTGAAGACATGACTTACTACAACCCCACTTTGACTTTGCCAAAAGGTTCGATGGATTTGTGATTTACTGCGATGCCTCAAGAATTGGCCTTGATGTTCGATGCAAAGAGGAAAGTGATATCTTATGCTTCCGTATAAGCTCCGCACTCATGAAAACTATCCGACTCACGATATTGAGCTAGTAGCGGTAGCATTTGCCTTGGAAGATCCGGAGGCGCTATATATATGGGGTTCATGTGGAGGTTTTTACCGACCACAAAATCCTACAGCATGTGTTTAGTTAGAAGGACCTGAATTGGCATCAAAGAAGGTGGTTGAGTTGTTGGAAAGACTACGACATAAGCATCTTGTACCACCCGAAAGGCTAACGAGTGGCCGATGCCCCCAAGCATTGTCTATGGGAGTGTTTCTCATGTTGAGGGTTAAGAAAGAACCAAGGGAGATGTTCACAGACTGGCTTGGTTAGGAGTTCTGTCGGTTGGACTCGCAAAAGGTGGAGGTGTGTAGTCCGTGAATGGCAACCTCCCTGTGGTGGGATTGATAATGCTCAAACTCACACTTCCCGAAAAAGTATGAAGCGGACGTTGTCAATAAAGAACCCAAGAAAGAAGTTGGGTTCGAACCCACTGGGAATAAGCTAAGAACTAGACTAATACCGGTACATAAACTTGTTGGTGAGTTATCTCCAAATTGGGGTTTTGAAGAAAAACAATAATAAAACAATATTGCAATTGTGGTTGTTATCAAGATTTGCAAATAACTAGGGTAAGTATTCCCCATGGATTCATAACTACTTTGGGTACACATGTGTGATCAATCCTGTGCTTACTTGTAGAACTGATAACTAGGGTTCATTCAAACGACTAGTTCGTCCCTATTGAATGACTATACTCAATCATTGGAATAGGTCTCATGAGAAATTTCAAATTAACCATTATCAATATGTTTCAAATTAACTTTCCTCAAGGACCGCGTATCAAGTCATAATGATCATAAAATTAAGGCTTTGCCGTAATTCTATTTTTCTAATCTCTATTTCTCTAGGTTCAAGAAAGTAAAGAATTCAGTCAAGTTCTAATGTTGTGCTCCATTAAGAAATGTTAAATATTAAGAGAATACAATATAAAGCATTTAGTATTGTCAATCACTTTGTAACGTTAATTCATTAATCCACCATGGTTCCCACAACCCTAGTTGTGGAGGTTTTAGCCCCTCATGATTGTAAGATTATGATTAGTATTTGATCGGGGGGCATATTTATATGCCAAATCGAGTACTAAATGTATAGCTTTTGCTACGTTTGTCCACAATGTGTGTACATTCTCATGTAAATTCTATGGAAGTGTGATTTTAAATAACCAACATGATTAGGTTGTTTTGCAGAAAAACATGCTTTTGATGGAGATAAATGACATGTTGGGAGAAATCGAAGATGAACTCGAACAAGCAAGGAAGCCGCTTGGAGAAGCAAGGAATACAAGGGCTCGCGATGGAGTCATGACACGCCTGCCATCAAGGATTTACCGCCTCGGGAATTTCAAATGCAAGAATTCCAAGGTGAGGGTCCGCGATCGTGCCGTGGCACGTTGGGGATTAATTTCAGACCTTGACATTCCGTAGAGGGTCCGCTGACACCGCACTGGCATGCTCCGCGCTACGCCGTGTCACGCGTTGGGAGCAATTACCTGGGCGCCAATTTCCGTAGAGAGCCTGATTAGCACCGTGTCACGTGGTGCGTTGCCCGCGATGCACCCGTGACACGCTGTTTGTTATTCCGGAAAAATTATCCCTAGTATAAATAGAACACTTAGGTTCATTTTTAATTATTCCGACTTGGTGGAGCAAGAAGTGAATATGTGCGCTTTGAGGACGAAAATTCTTAGGGTTTTCTATCCCTTTCTTCTTCCTTTCAATTGTTTGCATGATTTCCATTCATTTAATGATGTTCAATCCACAAATGAGTGGCCAAATCCCTTTCACAGGTTATGAACTATTGTATTGAAATGTAATTATTGGAATTACCGGTTTATTTCATCTTTTCTTCTATGGTTGTTCTATTTAATTCTTGTTCTTACTAATGCTAATATCTCGCCAATGTTAATGTAAACTAAAGTCCTAAGCCACCCGAGAGGGCAAGAACTCGGAAAGTTGTGAATTAATGTGATTAGATTTTTCTTTGGTTTTAAAAATTGGGAATTGATTTACCTTCAGATAGAAATATACCCGAAAGTCGTATTAGTCAAGTGTGTGGACCGGTTTTGTATGGCTAGAACTTGAATTTCTTCTTACTGCGAAATGTAGGTGGAAGGTTCATGATTCTTAAGTTGGGTTAAATACTTAATCCATAGGCATAAGTTCCGAATTAGCAACCGGAGAAAAGATAAACTATGTATATCGATAGTTAGTTTCTTTACATGTTCTTTTGTAGCCTCAGCATGCTCTCCTTCATAGTTCAGATTCAACTGTATAAAATATTTTACTTTGTTATAAAAAATAGTTTCCAAAATACAAAACTCCCTTTAACTCGTTGTCATCATTATTATAGTTGTAGAAATCAAAGATTTCTGAAAAGGTTTCACCCCGTAGTCCCGTCCTCAGGGGTTCGACATTCCTAGCTTCTTAAAAAGAGCCACTATATTACTTGCACGACCCGTCATTAATTCTGCGGGCTCATCAAGTTTTGGCGCCGCTGTTTGGGACTAGGCAATTGGTGAAATTTAATTTTTCTTAGATGTGTTAGTTTGCCATTTCGATATATTTTATTGTTGACAACTTGGTTCAGCTCCGCATTTTGTAGATAATAGGATTCTGTTGAACACCGGCAAGAGACAAAGGTTTGGTGGATCCATCCTTAGAGCCGGAAAGATGTGGGGCCATCGCTAACGGAGAGAAGCTCTAGGGAAATTGCAGCTTGCTCGACAAAACCATGGAGCAACCAATGCATCCACCTCACTCGTAAGGGCGTTGCTAGTGCCCGAGGAATTAGTGCGTCGTCGGGTTCGCGATGTGGCAATCCCATGTGCTAGTAATGTCACATCTAGCATCCGCAAACCTCGAGCCAGAGGGACGCTCGAGCTTGTACCGGTAATATGGTGCAATTGCTGCACACAAGCGGGCGCTCACGTGTCTCCCTCATGAGGATCCACAACAACATCTTCGTAATTCTTCTCGGAGATAAGTCACACTTACATCCCCGCCGGAGTGTCAACACGCGGCCACACTCTTCCCATTTTTACTTTTGGGAGAGAAGCCAAGAGGTGGCTGAGTTGAGCCACCAAACTCTATAACCACATGGGATGATCTTGCAAAGAAGTTCTTGATCCGATTCTTTCCTTCCGGTAAAACAGCCAAGGCTTGAATTCAAATTCTAAGTTTTAAAACAAAGAGAGGGTGAGAACCTGCAGACTGCTTGGGAGAGATTCAAATCACCGTTGAGGGACTGTCCCTCTCATCACTCAGTCAAATGATGTGCCGGTGCACACTTTTATAGAATGTTTGGAACCCCACACAAAAATTTTGGTGGATTCGGCAGTTGGGACAAGCATTAGAAAAGACTTACGAGGAGCTTTATTCTTTGCTTAATCGTATTTCGCAGGAAACCCTGAGTGGAATGCGGACTCTTCAAGGGGAGGAGCAAGGAAAGTGTACCGGAGTCTTGAAGGGATGGGCTTGCTGTGCCTATCACCGCATGCATAGCGCCTGCGTAATCAATTAAACACCCACTGGCAACATGAACTTGAGCCGCTCCTCAAGCCCTGAAGGACTGGCAGCAGATTTGGTGTGAAGTGGGAGCAATGAACACTGTACCGAGGCAAGTGTTGTGGAGCAAATCCAGACTGGGTGAACTTTGTCGCGTAATGCACAAAGGATCAATCACCAACAAACATGGGAACAAAGCCTACAACTCTAATTGGAGGAATCACCCGAATTTCGGGGTAGCAACAACCATCAAGGGCGTAGCCCGAGCCGTGGGATGCAAACTGGAATCAAGGAGGGCCAGCGTAACTATCGTTTAATGGCCAGAAACAACAATGCCCTCCTCCACCACCATCACCCAAATAAGGAGAGATGTTCAACAAAGCTGATAGCTAGCCAAGCTCAATTGCAAAAATGACTATGTCACCATGTACCGAAGTCAAGAACAATCGCCTAGCTACTAAGGCACTCGGAGTATCAATTTGGGCAGTTTGTCGAGCCCGTAACACTGTGCCTAGAGGAGGACTTCAAAGCGACACGCATCCCAACCCCAAGCTGTAAATGCAAAGGACTACAGGAGTGGTTTGCGCTGAAGGAGGTGGAACCCGAAAGACCACCTCACACGGAGTAGTCACGGAGAGGGAGCGTAATGACGAGAGGGGGAAACACAAGGATGCTAAATCGTAAAGACCTCCAATCACCAACGATTAAAGAAGCACAAGGAGGAGGCGTGCTTCAAGAAATTCATGGAGGTGCTTAAAAATGTACACATTAACTTACCTCTTGTTGATGTTTCGTGTGGAGTGCCTAAGTACGCAAAATATATAAAGGACATCGTGGACAACAAAAGTAGGCTTACCGAATATGCCACGGTGGCTCTTGCGGAGGAGTGCACTTCCTGACATTTAACCGGTTGCCACGAAGCTCAAAGATCCTCGAGCCGCCAATTCAAATAACAATCGGGCAAAGTATCCGAGCTCGCGGCTTGTGTGATTTGGGAGCGAGCATTAACTTGATGCCAACCTCGGTATTCAAGAAGTTAGGGCTAGGAGGTCCTAGACCTACAATGTTGATTTTGAAGCTTGCGGATCGTTCCTTGGCAAGACCGCATGGTATTGTGGAGGACGTGCTAGTGCAAAGTCGGCTCCCTAATCTTCCCGTGGATTTTGTTGTGCCGGATTTTGGAGCGTACGTAAGTCCCATTTATTTTGGGACGGCCTTTCTTGGCGACCGGGAAAGTTTTATAGATGTAGTCACAGTGCCAGCTAACTATGCGAGCACACGACAAGGTGGAGGTGTTTGATGTACAAGGCCACCAAGCTCCTGGGCCGTAATGCAGGAACTCCTATGATCAATGTGTCGATCAACCGAATGCTGCTTAGGGTTGAGCCTCGAGAATTCAATGGGAGAGCCCCGATAAAGGTAAGCTTGATGAGGATGAGGACATGTGTAGAAACATCCGTCACCCTAGGGGCAGAAATAGCTCAAATGACGTCGAGCGAGACGGTAAACTGCGCCGCACGGGAGGTAACTCGTGAATTGTAATTGTATGTTGTACATACGAAAGAAAAAAAAAAAAAGAAGAAAGAGATTTTTTTGTTTTTATTTATTTTTTATGTATAGTAGTGTATAATAGAAAATAAAAATATTTTTAAGATTTAAATTTCTTCAAACTTTGGAATTCTAACCATTTCTTGTTGTAAGATATACTACAGGTTGATCGAGGAAAAATGCTAAGGAATGCAAAGGAGAAAACGAGGGACAATGTCGAGCAGCAGGACAGGGTAAGGGGCGCATCAACATCAGCGCCAAGGAAAAGGTCGAGACCGGAGCAGCGCAGCCCCAAGAAGACGGGGTAGCTACACGCGCGCCGCCGCCATGGAACGAGATGGGTGACCGAGGAAGGGAAGAAGTGGCACACCAAACACAAGGAGAACAAATACTTCCTGTGAGGAGCACATTGCATCGGACCAACAGCATAGGAGTTCCCCTGATGGTGCATCGACCGACGCCATTGGCTGCTTCATTTTGACGAGCCCAAGGAGTGCAATCTGCACTTAATACGGGAATTCTATGCCAAATGGAACCCGACACTCGTGAGTCACACCATCAAAATAAGGGGCCGATTGTCACACCGAAGCCTCACCACCCTCAATGCCATCCTAGGGGCGCAAAATACTGACGCCCACATACTCCGATTACCGAATATCACTCACCATGCGGATATCAGACGCACATTGTGTGGAGCCCGGCTACGGCACGCTGGAGCAGCACAAGGGGAGAGGGGCTACCATCGACACCGCCCCGCCATTGCATGAACAGTGGAAGCCAGGATCCTGGCTTAAAATTGTTTTCTCCCTCGCTTGATTCCTGGGTACATGACGGACGTGACCGATCGTGTATGCTTAGTATATGCCCTAATGAAAGGGCTAGAGATCAATGTCGGGGCGGTGATCATATCCGCCATGAAGAGGGCCTGGTTGCATCAAGGGCATGTGTACGGATCTCTAGCGGACTCCGCCGACCACGCTCCCGAGGGCCTGAGGTCAAAAGGCAGGCCCTGTGACTACATCCCGCAGTGGCTAGGTGTATAGATGTTACAAAACTAAGGCACCTGACACCACTCACGGGCCTGTTTTCACATTGGCCGAGCCGATGCTCGGGATGACCAATATATGTCCCGTATGTTCTAGATGCAGATGCTCCAGTTACGCATAGGCGGGAGACCTAAGAACGATACTAGCCGTGGTACTGACTTTTATTACCCTTGGCGAGAACGCCAGGGCACTATGTCGGGTGGGCCCATCTTTTGTGGAGCCTGTAGATGATGATGTCCCCACGGACGAGGAGACACGTCATGAGGATTCCGACGTTGAGTCTGAGGAGGACGATGGTGGAAACTCACATGGGGGACGAGGCTATGCACGATGAAGAAGTGAGCACTTTGATCGATCGTGGAGTTTCACAAACCACCTTCTGTTTGTAATTGTATGAACACCGGGACGTTGTTCGATTTAAGTGTGGGCCGGGAGTGCTAGGTGAGCCGAATTTTGCCTCACCTTGTATACTATCGCATGTCTCCGTTGTTTGTTGATGTGCTTGTTTTAACGTGACCCCTGCTTTTTATGTGTATGTTCGTTTATGTAAATATTGTTGTTGTGAAGCCGTGTGTGTGTGCTGTTGAATGTTGTTAGCCGTTGTGTAAATAACTTTGTCGAAATTATCGATATTTTAAAAATTTTTCGTAACTAGTTTTCTTTTGGATTTCTCGGAGTTTGTTTTCGTTCTTTTGCCGAGAAGAGTCCCATTGCCCGAAGTCGTAAATAGTGACTTTTTATCTTCAATTTTGGTTTGTGGTTGTATCCCATGCATGTTGCTACTCTATGGCTACGAAATTCTTGGTTGCGAGTTGTACATACATTTAGATGGAAAAGATGATTCGTAGAAAGCATGTGCAAATTTTTGTACATATGTGAGACACTTATGCCATATAGAATTCGATTCGGTGTGTGATTGAGGTTAATTTTGAATTCTTTGTAATTAGCTAATTAAAGTAACTGGTGAAGTCGCCTTGAGTTGAGCTGTGCATCGAAAGTGGATGGTGAGGCTTGTTTATTCCATGCTATTGTGGATTGTCTAGAACTTGCCTCGTTGTGTGTACGAAACGAAATGAAGGAAGTGTAGTGTAGGAAAGGATGTAGGGCGTTTCTTTGTTAACCAAAAAGTTTTTCTTGTTATCCTTTTCATATCCACCTTGAATATTAAATCAGTTAGCCCGTAGAGCCTTTAGCCTTTATAATTTTTCTATTTTTCTTTTGTCAAAAAGGGTGTGAACTAGTTAACCTCTTCTTTTCATGGTCCCGAACCAAATTCGAAGCTCTTAAGCGCTCAAGAAAATATATAATTTTCCCATGGTGTCAAGGAGTGAAATGATAAAAAGAAAAGGAAGGGAGGAAAAGAAAATGATGAAAAGAAAAGAAAGAAAGAAAAGAGAAGGGGAAATGGCCAGATTTGAAGGAAAGAAAGTTGTATAACTCATTTTTCTTCGTTAGTCTGGTGTGTTAAAGAAATGGGTGATAAAAATAAAGATAAACTCAAGAGTAGAATGAGGAAGGAAGAAAATAAGCCTGTAATGTGATGGGATGTGAAGCGCTTAAGGAAGCTAGTTACTATTATTGATTAGCCCAGTATATACTAATTCCGTAGCTACATTACAACCCGTTAAGTCCTCTACGTGATCTTACATCACGCATCCATATATTAGTGGAGTAATACACCAGAGGCAAGCTTATGGTTCATGACACAATGCATGTGAATTCTTTTGGGAGAGTGAGTGAAAGTGTGAGTGTCTATACCCCGACATGAATTTCTTTAGAATTCAGCGTGAGTAAAATAGGGAATCTCTTATAAGCGAGGGCATATGTTTGATGATAGAATAAATTCGTGTCGGATATCTTGTCGCCTAATATACATGAGTTTGCCGATATCGAGAGTCGATTCTTGTGCTAGGAGGTCTTGATTTATTAAGTGTCGTTGTAATGATGATACTATGCATGTTTTCTTAATGATTTGTTGTGAACATAATCGGTATAACCGTATCTGGATTGTCGAGCCAAAGTAGCCATGATGGGATATCAATTTCAGAAGGTGTATAATTATTGTTCGAGGACCTAACAAGATTTTAAGTGTGGGGTAGGTGATCGTGTGGGTATACGAGTGCCAAATCGATACCTCAAATGTATAGCTTTGCTATGTTTGTCCAATAAATTGTACATTCTCATGTAAATTATGCGGAAGTGTGATTTTATACTAACCAACATGATTAGCGTTGTTTTGCAGGAAAAACATGCTTTGATGGAGATAAATGACATGTTGGGAGAAATCGAAGATGACCTCGGGAACGAGCAAGGAAGCCGTTTGGAGAAGCAAGGAATACAAGGGTCTGATGGAGCCGTGACACGCCGCCATCGCAGATGTAACCTGGGCAAATGCAAGAAATTCCAACAGGGTCCGCGATCAGGTCGTGGCACGTTGGGATTAATTTCCGCATCTTGACATTCCGAGAGAGGTCCACAATTGCACCGTGGCACGCCGGGCATGCTCCGCGCCGCATGCCGGCCACGTTGGGAGCAATTACCCGGGCGGACAATTTCCGTGAGAGCTCGCGTTTGTAATTCATTTCACGGAGGCGTTGCTCCGTGATGCACTCCGGTGATACGTTGTTTGTTATCTGAGAAAATTATCCCTAGTATAAATAGAACACTAGGTTCATTTTTAATTATTCGACATGGTGGAGCAAGAATGTAAGCTACAGTGCTTTTGAGGACGAAAATTCTTAGGGTTTTCTCTATCCCTTTCTTCTTCCTTTCAATTGTTTGCATGATTTCCATTCATTTAATGATGTTCAATCCACAAATGAGTGGCTAATTCCCTTCCTTGCTGAAGTTATGAACTATTGTATTGAAATGTAATTATTGAATTACCGGTTTATTTCATCTTTTCTTCTATGGTTGTTCTATTTAATTCTTGTTCTTACTACGTTAATATTCCGCCAATGTTAATGTAAATTAAAAAGTCTGGTTTCACCCGAGAGGGCAAGAAACTGGAAAGCTGTGGAATTAATAGGATATGATCTGTTCTTTGTTTGGGAAAATTGGGACTGGATTTACCTTCGTGGATAGAAATATACCCGAAAGTCGTATTAGTCAAGTGTGGAATCGGTTTTGTATGGCTAGAACTTGAATTTCTTCTTATCACAGAAATGTAGGTGGAAGGTTCATGATTCTTAAGTTGGGTTAAATACTTAATCCATAGGCATAAGTTCCGACTAGCAACTTGGGAGAAAAGATAAACCATGTATATCGATATTTAGTTTCTTTACATGTTCTTGTAGCCTCAGCATGCTCCTTTAAAGTTCAGATTCAACTGTATAAACATTTTACTTTGCTATAAAATAGTTTCCAAATACAAAACTCTTCCTTACACCGTTGTCTTCATTATTATAGTTGTAGTAAATTAGCACTTGAAAAGGTTTCACCCCGTAGTCCTGTCCTTGTGGGTTCGACATTTCGGTTCTTAAAAAGAGCCCCTATATTACTTGCACGACCCGTACACTTGCGGGCTCATCAGTATTCATAAGCAAACACTTAATTGAATAGTTACAATAATAATTGGAAGAAAACTTGTTTTGAATATTGATGAACAAAATCAAGAATAATTTGAGAAAACCAAGGTTTGATCTCAAGAATTGCTCTCCAATATTGTTTACAAACTTGATAATAATTCACCTTTTCTCAATGTAATCTCACGTCTACTCATTGTTCTACTAAAAAAACATAAAAGGTATTTATACAGACAATAGAAATCTTTTCTAAAGATAACAAGAAAATTTCCATATCTGGTGTCGACTCATGCTATGACTAGTCATACGACCCGTAAAGGGTTGTACGGGTCTTACCTTACTCTCGTACGTTCCTTGGCTGCTGCAGAAATGCCTAAGTGTTGGCAGCTGGTATGACTCCTACCATGATCCTACGAGTCATATAATCCATATGTGGCTTGGCTCTGAGAACTTTGACATCTTCTGAAATTTTCTACGAGTGTTGTGGTATGCCTTGTACCTTGCTCCTACGACTCGTGACTTCTTGTTGAATCTTGAATTCTTCCAAGTCTCTAAGAATCATTGAAGCTTCCCACGGCTCCTGGTACGGGTCGTAGGTATATTCTACGATCTTTAGGTTCCACCCGCACCAGGGGACTTCTATTGTGCAAATTTTCTCTGATGTTTTCCACTAGTCTCACTACGGCTCGTACTGAGATTCTTACTTTGCCTTTGCATTGTCCTAGCCTCATGAGTTTTTCGATGATTCTCAGTACGGCTCATACAATCTAAGTACAGATCGTACTAAGATCAGTACTTGGCTGATTTCTACACTTTTCTGCATCTTTTGCACAGTTTTGCTCCATCACCTATTTTCCCTGAAAACAAAGTAAAAATACCTCATATTCATATAAACATACCTAAGTCCATGCTATTTTCTCAATTTTAAGTGTAGAAATTTCTGTAAACTCAGCACATCAACACCCTCAACTTAAGAAGTTTGCATGTCCTCAGGAAAAGGAAAAAACTAAAAACGACGCTTAACTAGAAAATAAACCTAGGATACTCCAACCAACACCAATCAAAATTTGCTCTATAAACTCAAACAGCTTTCGACCCTTTTCCTGGTAAATTAAATCTGCATATGCACATCATGTAACAACAAACCATGATAAACAGGAATCAAGATATGTCATCTAGTTATTAGCAGAGAATCAAGTCATAACTAATGCTTTTCACATGGACAGCTGGCAGAATAAAATACAAACCATGCACCCTCACAGCAAATGAAGTCCCCCACTAAAAAATATACGCAAATATGAAACGTGGGACTAAACAAGTAAGACTCTCACTCTCACAATGAAGTTCCAGATACTGCACATCAGATACCATAGGCTTGCCCTTATTTTCTCTACTTCAAGTCATTGGATGGTCAGGTTAGGATCACTATAGGACTTTAATCATCTTGTAATGTAGGCTTTCGGGCTGGGAATGGTAGATATGGAATTTTTAGTGACTAAACCCTCCTTGGCACTATATACACATGGCTCCATTTTTCACTTTTCAGCTTTTCCTCCCTTTTCTCCATTTTGTATGCAATTGTATGGGGGTGGTGTGTTTTCAACATTTCATTCATTTTTCTCTTTTAGTATTTTCTTTTCAGTTTTTCTTTATTTTTCTTGATTTTTTTCTTCTTCTGTCACACTACACCTCATTTTTAACCATTTTCTTTTCTTTTCCTTTTTCACCTCCCCAAGATCTTTGCACCCCTACTCTAGCCACCCTCAACTTAGGCATTTTTCGTGGGTTGAGGTTCACAATATCCAAGGAGGGATCAGGGTCAAAAAAGATTCATTATAAAAATTAGTTACTGTTAATAGGTTAATCAAAGAAAAATGGTTCATTTAAGGCTCAAAATTGGGATCAAGGAAATCATATTATTCTGGTAGGGTAATTTAATCTAATATGGGCTAAACAAAAATGGCCTATGATCCTTTCCTAATCAATTATCCTAAAATCTATGTAACGACCAACCGAACAAGTTCTAGATCCTCTACGAAGTATTGAAATAGGTATAGACCGCAATCACTCATGGTATATGTTTTGCATTCATTCTACCTATCTGATTCATACATGGCTAACTATAACTAATAATGATAATATAATAAATGACATAAAAAGATCCACATAAATCATATTTTGCAGTCAACAAGTGCACAGCTAACCATAAAATATTTCTTAAACAAGGTCAATTTTTTCAAAAATTCAAAATTAGTGCATTTTATTGGATGAGTAATCCTAAGCTACTTTCTAATTAAATAAAAACATCCTAAGAATACTGGTTCTACTAGATAGCATGCCCGAGAAAAAAGAAACACGGCAAGAAAAATCCTCGGACGAATCCAAAAATCCCAAAAAGTACAAGTACACCCTCTCCCCTTTTGAAAATCATGCTTCATCCCCACATCATAGAATATAAAACAGAAGGAAGGAAACAAACCTGTGGCGCACTAAGCGCTCTTGTCATTCTACGAAGGTGGTACCACCACTGTAATCGTGGCACTGGTGGTGGCCGGTGCACTCAATGGAGAATTAGTGGGGGGAATGGTCACCCCTCAGTAGTAGTGGTTGCTTTTGCGACCTTTGGAATCACTAGGGCTCAATAAGGCTCACCCGAAGGGTCCTTGCCACCCACAAGCTCGGCATATGCAGTGGTGGAGCTACCCACTCCCCTCTCTCTCTCAAGCAGCTCTGACCTATGCTCGTCGTGAGTCTGCTGGCTCTCCATCTTGCCCGTTTACACTCTTTCTTTTCTTTCTTTCTCTTCTTCTTTAGGGTCTCGTCTCCAACATCCCTATAGTCCCTTTTTCTCCCTTTTCCTCCCTCAGCTCTGGTAGGCTCCAATACGTCATCAAATCAAGCTCCTCATCTATCTCCATGTCGAGGTTAAGAAGAGTAGGGACTGCTAGAATTTCCAGTTGTCGAGATGACAGCTCGGTCACTTAGCTCTAAAGAGCCCCCAACTTCTCATGGAGGATGCTAGGAGACATTGTGCTCACATTTTCCTTGGTGTTCTTCTCAGTGTTACTCGAAAGTGCCCCTTTTAGTGTGTTCATCTGTTGTAGGGCCAGTTCCCCATCCGCCACTCAAGCTCATGGATGGACTTTTGCATTTCAATCACCACCTGAGTCTGCTACACTATCCACTGCTTCATTGTCTCCTCAAGAGAACTGCTCAGCTGCTGACCTTGCGGCCTTGGATAAGTATTCTGGGGCTTTTGAAAATTTTGATTCCCTCTCCAGGAGGGATTAGATGCATTCTGGTACCCCTAGTTATAGCCATTACCTGTAAAATCAGCACAACCACTATAATACCCCAAAAGTCCCTAAGATTAGACCCGAGGGTTGAAACATAAAAAATAGAAAAATCTATACCAGGTATAGAACAACTCATCAGGTGACCTGTTAGGTCACTTGACAGATCATTCAGTCACCCGTTAAGTGGTTGTTCACTTGGATAAATGTCACGACCCGAACGGAGGCCCGGACCACGATACGGGACAAGGAGCCGCGAGAGACACCAAGTCGACCCATGGCATAAGCATACATCTAACTCAATCAAGAATTGAAAAATGATCAATACATTCATAGAAGAAGTCTAACTTGAATATAACATCAAAATATAAATCCGAAGCTGAGTACATATATATGTCTGAATAGCCTCTAATCATGACGAGTTGATGGGACAAGGCACCAACTAACTCAACAAGCTGAAACTGAAATACATAAAGAAAAGATGAATAGTCTAGTCCTCGGAAGATGAGGACTCACCAACAAGCAACACTAACTTCGATAAGCTGACTAAGAGCGGGGCTGAAGCTGAGAGTCGAGTCCTGTATCATTAAACGATACAGCAGAAAGTATGTGGTCAGTACGTGGAATGTACTGAGTATGCAATGTAAGTAAAACAGCTAAAGTATGTAAAAATCCTTTTAATCACAATGCGTTAATTAAACACAACATCACTAAATTGAGAGTAGGGCTTGCATGCATTCTTTCTAAAATCATGATCTTTTCTTAACATGACAATACATAGCTTTATAACATCAAACTGAATCGAATGACTCAAATCTAAAATATGACATTTATAGAAAAGCTGAATGTTGAGTAAAACCTTATTTTTAGACTCTACATTAGCATATAATAGCCATGAATAATAAATATGCATAAATGAATCATTTAGAATAACAGGAGACTCGTCACTTAACCGACATACCATGATATAACTTACATGGTACCGACTATTACACTCAAGTGGGAAGAGTCGTCCAAAGCCTTTCTAGGGCTAAGGACGCTATCATGATATTAATATCAAGATGAAGACCCGTTCATCAAGGGAAAACTCACAAGGAAGGTCCCAAGTCATATAATAGTATAAACTTACGTTGGCACGTAGTTCTGGGGCATAGGGTGATCGACCCTTAACCCGCTTGGTGCTAGATTCTTCTTCCAAAAACATGCAATTCTCTATATAGTATTTGACAAAGCTCAACATCATCTATTGATGAAGATCAATAATAAAATACATCTCAAATACGACATCATGCATTTGAGAAGCTTTAGTTCAAAACATACACAAGCTGAAAACATACTTGGGAGCCTTTGCTCCAAAACCATGTGGTAAGTTATGCATAGGAAGATTTAACTCAAAACATACACAAGCTAGAATATAAAATTTGGGATTCTTCGCTCCAAAATAATGTGGTAAGCTTTGTTCGGGAAAATCATCATTTAAACTTAACATGTGCGCATTGTCCAAAGCTTTACCATAAATAGAAATACTCGATTCTCATCGAAAACATAAATATAAACATGGTTATCTTCAAATCATTGTTTTCATCATAATATCTCATCATTATCACATATGTTTCACAAATTTCACTTTTCATGATCATATCATCAATAGGCTTCAACATTCATAAGACTTAGAAACATAATTTAATTTAAATCATTAAAAAATTAGCCCATGCTTCATAATTCGATAATAAAATCATAACAATTCATACCCATGTAAAGAAATTGAAGATTTATGCATTTGGGTAAAAAACCCGTTAACTTGATGATTGGAAATTCTAATATTTAGATATAAATTGGGCATGGGTGTGGAAAGAAACAACCACTCATAACCCTACATACCTGGAAGGGATTGATTCTACCACTTCTCTGATTGCCCAAGAAGGATTTGAATGAAAACCTTGAAGGCTTTCTCTAGATCACCTCCTTAACCTCTCAAGTTTGCAGGCATGGAAGGAAATAACTTAGAATAGGTTTTCCCCTATTAAAACCCAGTAAAACGAGCCTCAAACAACGTAGTATAGGCTTTAGGAACTTAGGAATTATGAAAAGACCCTTACTAAACTCGCAGGAAATTACTGTCAGGTGGTCCTAACAAACGACCGATGACTTGTTCACTTGCTCGTTAGGTGCACTGTCTGGCCTTGTCTTCTGGTGTCATAATGATTAACACCATGAATAATTAGGGATGACCACGTCATGAAGTACACTATTCTTCTTCCTTCTCTTTACCCTCTCCTCACCCCACGGTTGACCTAACGACTCGTGGGATCTGACCACGAGTCATTGCCATGCCCGTAGGGACCCTTTTTCTTCCAACTTCCCAAACTCTTCCCTGGCATCCTCATGAGTCACCTGATGACTGGTGGGGTATCCTCATGAGTCATCTCACGACTCATCCTGAGTCTGCAACATCAACTTTACATTTTCCCCGTTTCAACTCCGCGGTCCAATATTTTGGCTTACGGGGTATCACAATATCTCACCCTTGGGAACATTCATCTCGACTATTGAAGAAAAGCAGAAACATAAACATGCAATTAGCATATTCGAATACTGATATTTAAATCGAAACTGACGAAATGACTACCTACGATTCAAAATATACAGCTGAACTGAATTCGCAAATCACATATGTGTTCGGGTGTCTGGATGACTAAACGCAAGTGCACGTGGTCGAACAAGTAGTAAATGGCTCAAGTAAGCCAAGTATCGATCCCACAGGGACTGGACTACGCTAGCAAATCTACTCAAGTGTCA
>JACEIK010000926.1:231300-251203 GCA_018107945.1 Datura stramonium
TTTAAGACATAATTATAAACATGGGTATCTTCAAAAAATGCTTTTCATCATAATATCTAATCATTATTACATATGCTTCACAAATCTCACTTTTCATGATCATATCATCAATGGGCTTCAACATTCATAAGGTTGAAACATAATTTAATTGAATCTTTAGAAAATTAGCCCATGCTTCACAATTCGATAATAAAATCATAACCAATTTATACCCATGTAAATAAATTGAAGATTGATGAATTTGGGTAAAAACCCTATAACTTAATCATAGGAAATTCTCATATTTAGATATAAATTGGGCATGGGTACGGAAGGGAACACCCACTCATAACCCTACATACCTGGAAGGGATTTATTCTACCACTTCTTTAATTGCCCAAGAAGGATGAAAACCTTAAAGGCTTGCTCTAGATCACCTCCTCAACCTCTCAAGTTTCCATGCATGGAAGGAAATAACTTAGAATAGGTTTTCCCATGTTAAAACACACTAACACAATCCTCTAACCACATAGTATAGGCTTTAGGAATTTAGGAATTATGAAAAGGCCCTTACTAAACTTGCAGGAAATTACTGCCAGGTAGTCCTAATGGATGACCTAAAGACTCGTTTCCTCGCTTGTCAGGTGCACTACCTGGCCTTGTCTTCTAGTCTCATAACGATTAACACCATGACTCGTTAGGGGTGACCACGACACATAGTCACCAGTCGTAAAGTACACTGTTCTTCTTCCTTCTCTTTTCCTTCTCCCTACCTCACGACTGACCTAATGAATCATGGGGTCTGACCATGAGTCGTTGCCACGCTCGTGGGGACCCTTTTTCTTCCAACTTCCCAAAATCCTCCCTGTCCTCCCCACAAGTCACCTAACAACTCATGGGTTGTCATCACGAGTCATCTCATGAATCATCCATTGGGCTTCCGTGGTATAGCAAGAAAGAAATGTCTTCTAGGGGTTTGATGGGTAGGGCGACAAGTCGTCATGTCACCCCATGATTCATGTTTTCCCTATTAAGTGTGGGTGGGTGAAAACAGGAGGAATTGGAAGTATGAGAAACAGATGGAGGGGATGAGTTGTCGTGCCCCTAACAAATAGTCAAGTTGTCTGTGGGGTAAGGAAGTCTAGTGAATGAGGTAATGAGTCAGGACCACAAGTCTTCTGGTAACCCAACGACTCGTTTGGTTGCTCGTGTTGACTTATAGGGTCATGTTTCTAGATGAATCAAGGGCATTTTTTAATTCCTAAGCTCATAAATACAAAACTATGTCATTTTAATCTCTGAAAGGGGTGTTTTAATGGGGCTAAACCTATTCAAAATTATTCTCCTTCCTTGCATGCAAGATTAGGAATTCCCCATTGAAGATCAAGGATAGAATTCTTCAATTTCTTCTTAAAACCTCTTGGGCTTTCAAAGTCAGGTGCAAAATAAACTCCTCCAGATGTGTAAGGCTATAAATAAGGGTTCCTTTCTCTCTCATGCTCAAATTCTCCTCAACTTCATGAATCAAGTCTCAATCCAAGTTATGATCTAGAAGGGGTTTTAACCCAATCTTATATAATTCTCTATCAATTATTTATACGTTAATCCCCTTTATGTTTTAATGTATACTTGAAGATTCTTGGGCAGATCTTAAGCATGTTTTGATTACAAATTCATGATTTCATATTTTAGAAGATTATGCCCAATCATGCAAGTTCATGAAAAAGTAAAGTTTATGTGATTTCAAGTATGCAGAGATATCTAGCATGTATGAATATTTATAAATTACCCATGTATGAATCTATGATTTTTACCAATGAACTCTATTTCAAGTATGCATGAGTTTGAAATTTGGGCGAGCCCTCACAAGACAAGTATGTTTTATGATTTATCATAGGCTAACAAGATCAAATTATAGATGTATATTTTATAGTCAAGACTCCCTAAATGTTTGAATTCATGTTATGTGTTGAGAATATGATTATATGAGGATTATGCATGTTTGGGAAGTACTTTCTAGCACCGAGCAGGCTAGGGGTTCCAAGGTTCCCCAATCTCATAAACTACGCGCCAACATAGGTGTACATTTTGGGACCTCTCAAGAGAGCGTTTCCCTGGCTAATGTAATACCCCGAAAGTGCCCAAGACTAGACCTGGGATTTAAAAATGAAAAGTAGTAGAAATCTGGAAAATATTCACAGAACAGGTCATGGTACGGATCGTTAGTACCAGTAACAACCCATTGGATAAGTCTGTGGGGAGGTACTGCAGGTTCGGAGTTGGGAGTAACAGGACAAGGAATGACCCGTGGTTTGATGTAATGAGTCATTGGTTTTGGTCATGGTGAGACTGGTCCTTGGTCAAGGAGGGAACAAATAGTCATGGAACGACCCATTTCAGGTAACAACGGGTTGTGGTCAGCAGTACGGAAAAGGGATACCAGGTTAAGGCAGTGATGACGACGACTGGCAGCAATGAGTTGTTAGAGCTAGCAATGACCCATCCTGTCCAGTCGTGGTGAGGGATCAGAGACCTAAAAATAGGGAGTAGCAACGAGTGGTAATGATGGACAGTAGGAGCCAACAACCGATTTTTGGTCATCCATTGTCACTGGCAGTTTAGTTTTTCCAGGAAATTCGTTAAGGGTATTTTCATTATTCCTAATCCCTAGGATCTTAAACTACATCTTTTTAGGCTCGAAAGGAAGTGTTTTCTAAAGTATAAAGCCTTCATAGGCTCATTCACATCCATGCATGCAAATTGAAGGTTTAAGAGGTGATCAAGTGTAGGTTTTTCTTCAACTTTTCTCCAAATCTTCATTGGGCAATCCGAAAAGTGGTAGAATCATCCTATAAGGTATGTAGGGTTATGAATGGGTGAATTCAGTAACACCCATGCCCAATCTCTCTCTATATCATGAAAACTCGTATGTTGATTCTATGGGGTTTTAACCCAATGTGAGAAATTCCTAATTCTCTACATGGGTAAGATCTAAATGTGTTTTTACTATTGAATTGTGAATCATGGGAAAGTTTTATGTTGTTTTCCATTAAAATTACGTTTTCAAGATTTATAAATTAAAATGTCCATCTATGAGAAGTGCATGGAAGTTGAGATTTAAGATGAATGTTCAAGTATGATGAGATATTATTGATGATAAGCCTGTTTTCAAGTTACCCATGCTTATAATCATGTTTTCAAGTGAATCAAGTATTTTCAAGCATGTTAAAGTATTGGGAAATACCTATATGTTCAAGTATAATTTATGATTTCACGATTAAGCTTAGCACATGGTTTTGGAGTTAAAACTCCCCTTTATGTTCAGCTTGTGGTATGGTTTGAGAAAAAGTTCCTCTTATATAATTTCAAATTTGATATGTCTTTGATTATTTAGCTTCGTCACTAGAAGATGGTCAGCTTCGCTGAAAAATGATGGAGACCAAATGTATGTTTTTGGGAGTAGTGTCTAGCACCGAGTGGGCTAAGGGCGATCAACCCTATGCCTCAAAACTACGCACCAACGTGGGTTTCCCAATTACATATATACTTTGGGACCTCCCTTGTGAGCTATCCCTTGCCCCGATTGGGCCTTGAGCTTGATATCGATATCATGATATCGTCCTTAGCCATGGTAAGGATTTGGACGGCTCTACCCACATGAGTTTGATAGTTGGGACCACGTAAGCTCTATCATGGTATGACGGTTATATGATGAGTCTCTAGTTGTTCCTCATGATTTCAGTTATGCATGTTCACCACTCATGATATATATATATATATATATATATGATTTAAAAGAGGTTTGATCTAATGTTCAATTTTACTTATGATTATAAGATTTAAGCTTTAGGCATTCGATTTAGTTATAATGTTATGTTATGTTCAGAAAATGATTTATGAAAATAGCATGCAAGCCCTACTCTCCGATTCTTATTTTGATCATGTTTCACATTATGCATGTTTTAAATAATTTTACTTAGTTTTACTTACCTTGCATATTCTGTACATTCCACGTACTAATCGCATACTCTATGCTGTACCATTTCATGATACAGGTCCCGATCTTCAGACTCAGTCCCGCCACTAGCCATCTTTCGGAGTTAGCATCAGTCTCTGTTGGTGAGTCCTTATCTGTCGAGGGCCCCTATTTAATTCAGTTATGTTGATGTATTTTTAGTTTCAGACTTAGAGAGTTAGTTGGGGTCTTGTACCATCATCATACTTATAGGCTTTTCAGACAATAGATTGTATTCAACTTCAGACACATGTTGTATTTTTGGATGATATGTTATGCTAGATTTCTGCTATATTAGTATGATTAATTCTTCCTCTTTATTTGATTGAGTTAGATGTATGTTCATGCCATGGGTCGACTTGGAGTCTCTCGAGGATCCTTGTCCCATGTCCTGATCCAGGCCTATGTTCAGGGCATGACAAATATGGTATCAGAGCAATAGGTTTGAAGTGTCCTAGGGTGTTTGAAAGCCACGTTAAGTAGAGTTTTTTTCATAAGTGTGAAGCGCATCACACTTATGATAAAGAGGTTGCGAGACATTTAGGAAATGTTCCCTTCTTTCCTGATCTATGTCGTGCAATGAAATGTCTACCTATCCTTCTAACTCATGCTATTCGTGATTGCAGAATCATGGCTCCCCGCAGAGTTAATGGTAGGAGGAATGGAAATGGAAATGGCCACGAGGATAGCAATAGAGACGGGCACCAATAAGCCCCACCATTCCATGAGCGCCATGCACAAGAGCCAGTTGCCCATGCTGAATTCTGGGCAGCCGTTCAGATGCTAGCGCAGGCCTTGACAGCTCAGGTCAACCAGCATGCAGTGGCGTATGTCCCAAAAAATGGAAACGTGGTGGAAGCATGAGCCTGATATTTCTTCAGCATGAACCCGCCAGAGTTTCTTGGGTCCAAGGTGGACGAGGATCCACATGAGTTTATCGATTAGATTGTGAAGATTACCTACGTCATGGGGGTGAATGGAGTAGAGTGTGATCATTTTTCCTCATATAAGTGGAAGGGGATCGCACACATTTGGTTTAGATAGTGGAAGGATAGTAGGGCAACTGGTGCAAGCCCTATCAGTTGGAAGGAGTTTCATGTGGCCTTTTTAGATCGAGTTTTCCCTCCTGAGATGAGGGAGTTGAAGGCAGCTGAGTTTGTGAATCTTAAGTAGGGGAAGATGAAAGTGTAAGAATATGCCCTTGAGTTCACCCATCTGTCAAAGTACACCCCAAAGTTAGTGGTTGATCAGAGGGCGCGAGTGGATGAGTTGGTAATTTACCAACTCATTAGGCTCTAAAACTTGAGTTTTTGCTTCGTTCTTGAGTTGATACTATGGATTTTATGCCATTTTTGTTTTTTTGTGTGTAGATGACTAAATGTGAAAAAAGAGCAAGAATAGAGCAAAAAGAAGGGAGCGAGAGGAAATCGGCGATCCATAGATGAAAACCAACGGAACACCAGCCAAAGGCCTAACATCACTTCCTCTGCGAATTAATTCCACCGATGGTTCATGAATTGCTAGCGGCGATTCATCGATCCAGTTGTCGAAAGACAGCTAAAGTTTTGGAAAATAGCTTGAAGAGCCGAGGGTTCACGGATTGGCAGCAGCGAAACGCCGGGTGAACCGCCGATGTTTACTGGAATTTAGTAAGGGCGCAGAAAATATACCCGGGGCTTCACGAATTGGAATCGGTGAACCACCGGTGCCTTCACCGATTCTAGAAGGGTGCTCAAGGGTATAATCATCCAACACAGAAAAAGAGATAAAAAATGCCCTACTTTTTAGGATATAAATAGAAGAAAAAGTACTTTGTACAGATATGAAGGGGAGAAGATGAGNAGAGATATTGAGAGAGAGCAAAAGCATATATCACATCATTGTTTCAATTTCTAGCTGTAGAACATTCTCTTAGCTAAAGTAGGGAGATTTTGATTGGCAAATTTGGAAAAAGTACTCTGCTCTATTTCTTCTTTGTACTAGTAAGTTTCACCTATTATTGGAGATTATCTGGTGAAGTTGATTTTTCTACTCTTGCTATTAAATTCAATGAAGCTATTGATGAATGTATTTTTGAATTTCTTAATCATGAGTAGCTAAATCATTAACTAGAGGTGTGTGATGATGAATACTTAATTAGATTGGGTATTGCTAGAGTCATCATTATGTTGTTCAAATAAGTGTAAATCTATAAGATTCTCTTCAATCTAAAAAGGAAGGTCCATTGATTATGATAAGAGTCTATTTATTCTTTATTTATTGTTTCTTGAAAAGAATAATTAAGAATTAGAGGAGAATTTAATAGTGGGTATGGATAAGGGATTGTGAAATTGGGCAAGAAATAGCTAAAATTGCATTCTCATTCCTTATTAGCGGCTAATAGCTAGAAATTAATGCAGTTGCTAATCCAAATCAAATGGGTTGAGCTAAGTTGTGACTAGAGATTTGACAAAACTCTAGTAAGAGGTAATTAGAAGGCTAAAAAGCTGTAATTACCCACTTTCCAAGATTATTTACACTTGTTGAACTCATAAGATGACCTGGCATATCCCTATCTAGTTAGTATTTCATCTACACCGCACCTCTAGTATTTCACACTCTTGTTAACAACTTAGCTGATCTTGCTGTNCCCCCTCATTATTTAAAATTAAATCTCCATGGTGCAAGCAAAGGTCAATTTCTCAACTGACACTTATAACTATCATTCCCTAGTCCTCATGGGATTCTACCCTGGCACTCATCTAGTTACTAGTTTTGATACTTCGGTTGTGTATATTCTTTGCATGAAGGATATATTTTGGACATTATCAAAAAAAGCATTGTTTTCGGGGACTAGCGCTTGATATTCTTGTGTTGATTGTTAAATTGAAATAGTTTTGCATCATAGCTACTTGACGGGAGTTTTCTATGTTGTGATCTTATAACCACATGAGTCATTACTCTCAAGCAGGGGATAGCTCAGTAGAAGGTAACATGGAACACGATGAAGACAACTCGGTAATACTGAAAATTGCGGGAGCCATTCGCCTACTACCGACGATGGGGAATGCTATATTTCATGTAACAAGCACCATGTTGCACTTGCTGCAAATGAAGGGGCTCTTTGGCAGAAAACCAAGTGAAGACGGAATCGACATTTGAGAAACTTCTTGGGAATATGTCATCCCTTCAACATAACGAATATCAGTCAAGAGTCAATCAGGTTGAGACTCTTTCCTTTTTCACTGACGGGGGAGGTAACAATGTGGCTAGAGGAACTCCTTTCGGGAAGTATTACCTCATGGAAGGAATTAATGAGGCCTTCTTGGACCACTTTTCCCTCCATCAAAGATGCTTTAGCTGAGGGATGATATTACAAATTTCAGGCACGAACCAGGAGAGCCTTTGCACTAGGCATGGTTAAGGTATAAAGAGAAGGTTTCTCTTTGCCCAAATCATGTATTGCTTGATGGAGTGCTTCTCCAAAGCTTCTACAGGGCCCTTGATTCAATCAACAAGTTTGTGGCCAACAACCTAATTGGTGGTTCTATTATGGATCAAACATATGGGTTGACCAAAGCCCTCCTAGATAGAATGACAAAGACCAATAGGGCTTGGCACATGAGAGAAACAAATATATCCACTCATGAAATCAGCTCAAGTGCATTGGCTGCTGAATTGCAAAATAGGTATGAAAAGCGGGATGAGACTCTTTCCAAGATGATTACACAATTAGAATTGATAACAAAACACATGAAGGGAGCAGGGCCCAAGGTGGTAAATGCTGTGGGAATGCAAGGTCCGTTAAAATATGAGGGAGAGTCATCACTGCCAAGATATGAAGAAGAATGCCAATACATGGGCAACTAGATGGGAGATCCTCGACCAGAATTTCTAGGAGCAAACCAAGGCCCATGGCGCCCAAGGGATGACAACCAAGGTTGCAGAAATCATGAGCCACAAGGATGGCCCGAAAGGAATGAACGGTGGGGTAATAGAGAGCCAAACCAAGAGGGTGCTATCACCGGAGTTCAAACCCATATGTTCTCCCTCTAGAGGTTGGGAATCGCCAAAATTATCCGGGCGTGAGTGATGCGGGTAACTCGAAAATTGAAGAAATGCTATTGAGAGTTCTGAAAAACATTGAGTCGACTAAGAGCTGGGTGAAAGAATTAAGAGGGGAGGTGTCTATCATGCCCAAATAGTGAGTTCACATTATGCCTGCATCAAGCATTTGGAGGCCCAAATGAATCACTTGTCAGCTCAAATGAACCCCAGGATGAAGGGAATACTACCTAGTGACACAATGCCTAATCCAAAGAAAGATGGTCAATGTGATTGGAGTGGCAAGGTGATTGGAGATGCCCCGATAAAGCCTAATGCGGTTGATAACCCGAAATGAAATGAATAAGATGAAGTCGACAAAATGCCAATGACTCTAAGGAATGAAGAAAAGATTGATGAGGAAGGAGAGGAAAAGGATGATGAAATCCTCTTACATGTTGATAATGATTAGGCAGGAAAGAAGGCTCCAATTGACAAGGTAGAATCGAGAATCTCACCTCCTTATCCATAATAGTTTGCCAAGAAAAAGAAGGACCACCAGTTCAAAAATATTCTTGACATGTTTAGCAAGTTGTCCATAAATATACCGTTAGTGTATGCCCTACTCCAAATGCCTGGTTATGCAAAGTTTATGAAAGAATTTCTTAAGAAGATGAAGGTGGTTGATGAAGGTAATGGAGAGAAAGTGCAACATTGTAGTGCGGTGATAATGAGTAATTTTGCCCCCAAACGGGAGGACCCAGGAGCTTTCACAATCCCAGGTAAAATTGGGATACATGTGTTTAAAAACGCTCTATGTGATCTTGGCACCAACATAAATTTGATTCCCCTGCTCATTTTCATGAAATTGGGACTCAGAAGCACAAAGCCAACGTCGATGAGGCTGCTCATGGAAGATAGATCAATAAAAAGACCGGTAGGGGTGTTAGAAGATGTGTTGGTAAGAGTAGATAACTTTATTCTACCGTCTGATTTTTTAATTTTGGATTGTGAAATGGATGTAGAGGTTCCCATTATTTTGGGGACCACTGTTAGCTACGGGGACAGCCGTGGTGGATGTGGAGCTTGGAGAGCTAAAATTTCGATTTGGAAGTAAGGAAGCCACCTTCATGGTGTGTCCATCAGCTGAAACACCCCTCAAATGAAAGGTGGTTGAAGTGTTGCAAAATGAAGAGGAAGACAAGGGATTGGATTTGAAGGAGACGGAGTCAGATGATGACCCATCGGAAAAGAGTTGGTAAAAAGAGATCCACGTTGTGCCACGATATTAACTAAGGCGCTTCTTGGGAGGCAACTCAAGTGTTTAGTGAATTATTTTATGTTTTTGTTGTTTTTATTTTTGTAGGAGTTGTGAAGTGAGGAAAAAAGGGATAAATGAACCCTGAATAGAGCAATGGCGCGGAACCGGCGAGTCGCCGGTCTAGAAGCGCGAACCGCCGGTGAAGGTGAGTGCAAAAAAGAAGGCTGTGTTTAAAAAGAAGGACCAGCAAACCTATTGGCGAACCACTGATTCAAAACCATAGAATGCCAATGGGTTGCTGAGGTAAGACAGAGGACCTGAAGCTCGGGCACATGAGTGGCGGGAAACCGGCGGATCGCGATTCCATCCGTAAGCCGTAGGTGGGTCGCTGGCCAAGAAACAGATAACCAGGCACAAAATACACGGCAAAGGAAAATTAAAGTCATAGAACGCCGGTGTAATTTAGCAAACCGCCGTTGAAACGCTGGTTAGTGTACAAGTTTTTTTCAAAATGGAATTTAAAGAGAAGGTCCACAAAATCCCAAATATTTAATCAGCTACCCTATTCTACAAATATTTCCCTGGTTCCCCTTTATCTTCCATTTTTCCATTCTATTTTTGTCTCTTCATTACCGAACATTCCCATTTTCCCATATCCGTCTATTTTTAACCTTTCCACCTTCCAACTTCCCACCAACACACCCACATTAAACTCTCCACCTCCCCCTCAACCTATCAAACTTCTATCTTTCACCTATAAAATGCTCTCCACATTTCCCTAACATATTCAATTCACTCACATTTCCATCCTCTACTAAATATATCTCGAAGTTCCATTGTAAGATTTAGCTAAGCTTCTTTGAAGTTCAAGTGTGCAAGCAATCCTACAATTTGGTAAAAAATTTCTTGCCCTTGTCTTAATTTTCTCATTGGTGCTTAAGTCTTTAGCAGTAATACTTTGTTTCCCCTACTTATTGAACTCATGAATGTCTTTTTATGTGAGTGAAATTATGAAAAGGGTGAAGTTTGAGTAACCCAATCGAATAAAACGTAACATTTTGCCCAATGATAGACCGAGTGACGCCATTCTTAAGGGCTAAACATCATGAGAGTGTGTTTGAATGGAGTAGTGCTGATTTAATCATGTTGTGTGTGAGTGTGTGTTAGTGGGTGTCTGTAAGATGTTAATTTCAAAATTTAGGGACGAGGGGGTCCGGTGTTTCACCGGTCAGATTCGACAAATCGCCGATGGAACGCCGGCTCACTCTGAAAGTTGGCTTTAAGCCACTGAGTGGGACCCGCATTACATCGGCAGTTCACGAATCCGGACTGGCGGTTTTCCATTGAACTTCCGATACACCCCTCACTTGCTCAGTCTTCTAGAAGGCATCGTCAGGCAAACAACGATATGTGAAATTGCTCCTGCGAACCACCGGTGCTTTGCCGGTGCTATTTGTACTTTAAATGGTTGTTTGGTTCCCCTGGTTTCTCAGTTCCCCTTTAGACAAGTTCTTGATTATTTTAGTTTTCTCTTCAAATAGTTGTCACTAACATCATTCTTGCAGAAAAATAAATCATGTCTTCATCAAGGAACATAGGAAAAGGAAAGGCCCCTGCCTCATCTTCTAGCAAGGGCAGGGGTAAGGCAAAGACCGCCCCACCGCGTGCCAACACCAAAGAAGCAATAATATTTTGCGTCCCTAACATGCAAAAGAACTATTTCATTTTTCAAGGATAATCAATCACCATGGAGAAGCGGTTTGACTTGGCAGGGTTGAGAGGTGATTTTCCTAACATCACTGGGCAATTTATAGACAGGCAATGGCATGCATTTGCCAACCCTCTCCTTCCTTACTATCTCGGCGTGGTAACAGAATTCAATGCCTCATATCAGGCCCCTCAAGAGAGCATGCAGCACAGGGGAAAAGTGGAGGATTTCCATCAGTTATGTTCCGGGGAGTGGAAGTTAACATAAACCCGGCTTCCATAAATTACCTGTTCTTGGAGGATGAGATTGACTCCAGTACATAGTACATGGCACGGGTTGATTATATGAAGGATCTATTCGCTTGGGTAGCCCGCATCATCGCTATTGACAATCCTCTCTAGGTCTCAATGGTTGGCGAAATCTCTGGCCACGACTTGAAGTTCGAGGCCAAGATGTGGATGGATTTTATTTGTGCTCGAATCATCCCCTCTAAAATGAGTAGAGGGTCAGCTTTGAAACATCTATCCTTATTTCTTGCATAATGACAGGAGTCCCTATTAACTTTGGGGAAATTTTTTCTCAGCAAATGAAGAAAAAGGATCGACATTCCAACACTTCAATGCCCTATGTTGTCTTGATTTCCCAGCTTTTCTCAGTAGGTGGAGTGCCTCTGTTCCCCGGTGAAACTCATTCCGCTGCTCTAGGAGTGATAAAGATTGATAGGAAAAGAGATGTCGAGGCACCGACAATGAAAAGGAAGTGACTGTAGGCCTTTGGTGTGCAAGAAAGATCTCTCTCCCATGGGTCAGACCAACCACCACACGCCCCAGAGTCAAATATGCCCCATCCAAAAATGTCAGGCCAAGCATCAGGAGACATGCCTCAGCGGGGAGCATCTCCTCCTCCATAATCCTCTCAGTCAAGTTTTCTCCATACACATATGGAGATGACAAACTTGCACGAAAGCCAACTCCAATGATTGGCTAAGAGCCTCCCCGCACTCATTGCCAAAATAATTAAAAAGGAGCTCAAGTCATTATAGAAGAATGTTGCCATGCTATGCAAGAGGTTAGATGTAGTAGAAGGGGCAGTAACTTCCCTCCAAACTGAGGCACAAGAATGTAAGAGTCGGACTTCAATAGAAGTGTCGGATATGAGCGCCTTGGATACTGCAACGGATGCTCCTTCCTCGGTTCAGGGTCTAATTGATGATCTTTTTGAAAGGTTGTGAGATGATTTCGCTGGGCTAGGTGAGACCAGTGGCAGTGGTGGTGAGATAGATGCTGATGATGAATAGGAGTGACCCACTCAGGGAGTTCCTTGTCCCTTCCACTTTTGCATATTTATATTGGAAGCAATGTATGCTCTTAAGTAGGGGAGGGATGATCGCAATTGATGAGGGGGACAGGGATGGTTGTCTCTTTTGATGTTCTTATGTTCTCATTTGAATTTTATTAAGTCCATCCTTTGTCTGGTTGTTGTTTTATTTTGGTGATTGATGATTTCCCTTGTCAGGCGTGTCTTGTTTCGAAATGAATGAATTGAATGACTTGGTTCAGTTTTTATTATTGATGATTAGTGACCAAATGGAGTGTTTGTTTTGAATTGTAAAATCTTGAAAATCTTGAATGAAATGACCCTAAAGTCTTGTTCCTTTTTCTCCATTGTATAGTAGTGGTGTAGAAATTAAAACTCTGAGGGTTTTCTTTTGACCACGATTCTTTCCTGAGAAGCATTCTTTTGTTTTATTTATTTTTGGTTGTCGAACTGTGTTGGTAGTTCCCGATGATAAATTCAGTGGCGACATTCTTAAGGGAAAATGCCATGTTTTTTGGAGTTTTTCGTGAAGTTGTTTTGAGAGGCATAAAAAATTATTCAAATGAAATTTTAAAACAAGGGCAAGAAAAGGAAGATAATGAGCAAGTGTTGACACTGTAGCATAGCATTCTTTGTCATATATTGTAAATTCTTTTCTTGACTTATGATGTTTGCCTGCTTTGATGTCCTAATTTCATATCTTGTGTTGAGAATGAATCTTGTAGATCCTTTAAGGGTGATGACTTGTGTAGAGAGGAAATGTTTGATGAATCTCATGCATTATATCTTGTCTAGAACTTGCCTCAAATGTGATTCCAGGTGAAATCCTAGATGTAGTTGCGCCAATAACATGAATTTAGGCTTTCCTTTGTCTAGTAACTTCACCCATATGCCATCCATGAGCCTTATACCCTTTCTTTAGAAACCACATTACAAGCCTTAAGACCATTTTTAATACCTCTCTTTTGCACCTATTCTCCCTAAACGCTAGTGACAAGATTATTGATGAAATGAGGCTCAAAGCCTAAGAGAGAGGGAGTGATAAAAACTTTTTGAAAATGAGACAAAAGCCTAAGTTTGGGGGTTTGAAAAACAAAGGGGGGAGATAAGAATTATAGTGTGAGGGGAATAACACATTGGGTCAAAATGCACCGAAGGATAAATCAAAGAGAGAAAGACAATTTGTGTGAATCGGTGTATCCTCTTGAGGTAATAAGGTTAGTTGTGAAAGCCAAAGGGGTTATAAGGAGTGTTGTTAAAGCAATGAAATTCATAAACAAGGAGAGAAGTGAAACAAGGCAAAGTGAGTGGAAGGAGTTGATGTAAGGTATGTTCACAAAAGGCATTAAGGAGGATCTAGTCGCTATAGTCAAATTTTTATCCTATCCTTAGCCCGAGCCTACTTCATAACCCGCAAGCCCTAAATGATTCTAGGGGAAACTACTCTACATTAGTGGCGAATTACATAAAGGGAAAGCCTATGGGTCAAGTGTATGCATGAAGATTTCTTTTGAGAGAGTGAGTGTTAGTGCCTCTTCCAAACAATCCCTTGTGTGCATTCAAGTAAACACATGACCTAAAGAAGGGGATTCTTATTTTGCTGAGTGGAATCATTCCATTTTAGGGACACAAGAGCATTCAGAGTTAATTTGGGAATAAGGCACGAGGAGTGTAAACTCTAAGGCAAGCTTTGAATGTGCATTGATTATAACTTGAGATTCTATGTGTGTTTAATTGTTGAGAAATGCCCTTGTTTTACTAAATGAATCCTTTCATAAGCTTTGATTGGTGGTAAGTGGTAGCTTGTTTGAAACACCTTCTTTGTTTTGATCTCTTGGGGTATTTTCTTCTCTTTTTCGGTGAGCGTGGTGATAATATTTTTGGGTTGTCATAGTTTAGGTGATTGGCAAGGTATAATTATGAATAGAGGTGGAATATTTCACAATGAATGAGTATTGCATTACCTGAGGACAATCAATGATTTAATTTTGGGGGTTTGATGAGTTGGTAATTTACCGTCTCATTAGGCTCTAAAACTTGAGTTTTTGCTTAGTACTTGAGTTGATTCCATGGATTTTATGCCTTTTTTGCTTTTGTTGTTTGCAGATGACTAAATGTGTAGAGAAGAGAAAAAATGGAGAAAAACAAAGGGAGTAAGAGGAAATCGACAATCTACAGGTGCAAATCGGCAAAACGCAGGCCAGAGGCCGAACATTACTTCCCCTAAGGATTAATGCCACTAGCGGTTCATGAATTGCTAGTGGAGATTCGCTGGTCCAATCGCTGAAAGACACCCAAAGTTTTGGAAATTAGCTTGATGAGCCGGCGGTTCACAGATTTGCAGTGGCCAAATGCTGGGTGAACCGCCGATGTTCATTGGAATTTAGTAAGGGCTAAGAAAAGATATCCGGTGGTTCACGGATTGGAACCGACGAACTGCCGAGGCCTTCACCGATTCCAAAATGGTGCTCAGGGGTATAATTGTCCAACATGGAAAAAGATATAAAAAGTGCCCTACTTTTTAGGATATAAATATAAAAAAAGTACTTTGTACAGATATGCAGGGGAGAAGAAGAGATAGAAAGAGATATATTGAGAGAGAGAAAAAGCATATATCACATCATTATTTTCCCTTTTTAGTTGTAGAACTTTGTCTTAGCTGAAGTAGGGAGATTTTGATTGGTAAATTTTTAAAAAGTACTCTGCTCTATTTCTTCTTTGTACTAGTAAGTTTCAGCTATTGTTGGAGATTATTTGGTGAAGTTGATTTTTCTACTCTTTCTATTAAATTCAATGAAGCTATTAATGAATGTATTTCTGAATTTCTTAATCATGAATAACTAAATTATTAACTAGAGGTGTGTGATGATGAATACTTAATTATATTGGGTATTGCTAGAGTCATATTTATATTGTTCAAATAAGTGTAAATATATTAGATTCTCTTCAATCTATAATGAAAGGTCCATTGATTATGATATGGGTCTATTTATTCTTGCTTGATTGTTGCTTGCAATAGAATAATTAAGTATTGGAGGAGAATTTAATAGTGGGTATGCATAAGGGAATGTGAAATTGGGTTAGCAATAGCTGAAATTGCATTCTCATTCCTTATTAGCAGCTAATAGCTACAAATTAAAGTAGTTGCTAATCCAAATAATCGGGTTGAGATAAATTGTGACTAGAGGTTTGACAACACTCTAGTAAGAGGTAATTAGAACGCTGAAAAGCTACAATTACCCACTTTTTGATATTATTTACACTTTTAAAACTCATAAGATGACCTGGCATGTCCCGATCTAGTTAGTATTTCATCTACACTGAACCTCTAGTCTTTCACACTCTTGTTGACAACTTAGCTGATCTTGATGTTTTATTTCACTAATTCACCCAATAAAATTCACTGAAAATTTTAACCACCCCCTATTTTATTTGTTTTTATATTAAATCTTCGTGGTGCAAGCTAATGTAAATTTCTCAACTGACACTTGTAACTATCATTCCCTAGTCCTCGTGGGATTCGACCCCAACACTTGTCGGGTTATTTGTTTTGGTACTTCGACCGTGTATATTCTCTGAATGAAGGGTATATTTTGGACGTTATCACGAGTGAGCAGGTTTGTTCATGGGGTGGCGGACTATCTAAACAAGGATTGCAGGACCGCTATGTTCCATCTGGATATGAATTTCCCTCGGATAGTCTTATACGCCCAGCAGATGGAGGTAGCGCATATGAGGGAGCAAGAGGTCAAGAGGGCTCGGACTGATAGTTATAGGTTCTCTTAGCCGAGGCAGGTGGTAGGAACTGACAGAAGACCCACCAGAGATATTAAAGCCCAGCATCTTCAGTGATGAGTGTGCCATCCAGACCTAAGAACGACTAGAGAGGGCAAGCATTAGGCTCTAAGGGTCAGAGCAGCAGACCCACAGATTCTAGTATCCCAATTTGCCGTAGGTGTGGTCGGGGGCACATGGGTCAGTGCTTGGCGGGTATAGGTGCTTGCTTCGGGCGTGGTAAACCCATACATATCCTCAAAGATTGCCCAGCAACTAGACAGGGCCATGATAGGGGATGAGGCCCAACATCCAGTTCAGCAGCTCCACCCATACGCTCAGCCCAACAGGGGGCATCTACTAGCACAGGTGGCGATCAACACCAAAACTGATTCTATACCTTAGCATCCCGCCAGGAGCAGGAGGTTTCCCCAAATATAGTCACTGGTATGTTTAGAGTTTTCCATCTTGATGTATATGCTTTGTTAGATCCAGGGCCTACCTTGCTTTTGTTACACCTTATGTGGATAGTAGTTTCGGAGTCAATCCCAAAATCTTGTCGGAACCCTTCTGAGTCTCTACTTCAGTGGGTGACTCAGTTCTAGCTAGATGGGTACATGGAAGTTTCCCGATCACAGTCCTTCAGAAAGTCACCTCAGCAGATTTAGTAGAGTTAGACATGACTGATTTTGATGTTACCCTCGGTATGGATTGGATATTTGCATTCTATACCTCAGTTAATTGTAGAACCCGGGCAGTAGACTTCAGATTTCTGGGTGAGGCAGTCATAGATTGGAAGGGTAGTTCATCTATGCCTGTAGGTCGTTTCATTTCTTATATTAGGGCCAGAAAGATGATCTCCAATGGTTGTGTATACCATCTAGTCAGGGTTAAGGATGCTATGTCCGAGACCCCAAATATCCAATTAGTCTCAGTGGTATGTGAGTATCTGAAAGTCTTCCCAGATGATCTACTGAGAATCCCTCCAGAGTAGGAGATTGATTTTGGTATTGACCTTCTTCTTGATACGCAGCCTATATCTATTCCTCCTTATAGAATTTCCACAACCGAGTTAAAGGAGTTGAAGGAGTAGTTGAAGGACTTGTTACTTACATCATATCCTTATTCATTCACACCCATTTATAATCTCTCTCAAAATCATGAAAACTCAAATGTTGATTTTATGGGGTTTTAACCCAATGCATGAAATTCCTAATTCTCTACAGGCGTAAGATCTAAATGTGTTTTTACTATTGAATTATGAATAATAGGAAAGTTTTATGTTGTTTTCCATTAAAATTATATTTTCACGCTTTATAAATTAAAATGCCCATCTATGAGAAGTGCATGAATGTTGAGATTTATGATGAATGTTTAAGTATGATAAGATATTATTGATGAAAATCATGTTTTCAAGTTATTAATGTGTATAATAATGTTTTCAAATGAATCAAGTATTTTCAAGCATGTTAAAGTATTGCACAATGCCCATATGTTCAAGTATGACTTATGATTTCACGATTAAGCCAACCACATGGTTTTGGAGTTAAGACTCCCCTTTACATTTAGTTTGTGGTATGGTTTGAGAAAAAACTCCTCTTATATAATTTCAAATTTTATATGTATTTGATTATTCAGCTTTGTCACTAGACGATGGTAAATTTTGTTGAAAAACAATGGTGAGCATATGCACGTTTTTGGGATTAGTGTCCAGCACTGAGTGGGCTAAGGGTCGATCAACCCTATGCCTCAGATTTACGCACCAATGTAGGTTTACAAATTACATATATACTTTGGGACCTCCCTTGTGAGCTATCCCCTACCCCGATTGGGCCTCGAGTTTGATATTAATATCATGGTATCATCCTTAGCCCTGACAAGGCTTTGGACGATTGTACCCACTTGAGTGTGATTGTTGGGACCACTAAGCTCTATTGCGATATGTCGGTTTTATGACAAGTCTCACATTGTTCCTCATAATTTCAGTTATGCATGTTCATCACTCATGATTTATATATATATTTACATATATGCTCTAATACAGGTTTGACCCAATATTCAGTTTTACTTATGATTATCAGATTTAAGCTTTGGGTCATTCAATTCAGTTATGATGTGATGTTATGTTCAGACAATGGTTTCAGAAAATAGCATGCAAGCCCTACTCTCAGATTTCTTGTTTTGATCATGTTTTACATTATCAATGTTTTAATGATTTTACTTAGTTAAAAAGTTTTACTTACCTTGTATACTCAGTAAATTCCACGTACTGACCATATACTCTATGTTGTATCGTTTCGTGATATAGGTCCCAATCTTCAGACTCAGTCCCGCTACTAGCCAGCTTTTGGAGTTAGCATCTATCTCTTTTGGTGAGTCCTCATCTGCCGAGGGCCCCTATTTTATTCAGTTATGTTGATGTATTTTCAGTTTCAGACATAGAAAGTTAGTTGAAATGTCCCATCAACTCATAATACTTAGAAGTTTTTCAAATAATAGATTGTATTCAGCTTCAGACTCGTGTTGTATTTTTGGATGATATTTTATGCTAGATTTCAACTATGTTATTATGATTAATTCTTCCGCTTTATTTGATTAATTTAGATGTATGTTCATTCCATGGGTCGACTTGGACTGTCTCGGGGCTCCTTGTCGCGTGTCCTGATTCGTGCCTATGTTTGGGTCGTGACACACGAGGGCACACATGATATCATATGTTACTTATCCTTCTGCCTAGCAAGGCCTAGGATGGCTCTCTCCATGTAGGCAAGATGTGGGATTATCTTCGCTCATACATCGTGGTTGTTGGTTAGGACGAGTCTCCCATTATTCCTCATGAATTCAGTTATGCATGTTTATGACTTATGATATTATGTTTTCATCAGGTTTGACCCAATGATCAGTTTATAAGATTTTATTATGAATTCAGCTATGGCAAGCCATATGATTCTATTTTCAGTTTCAAGCCAATCTATTCAGATATGAAATTCAGTTTATGACTACACATGTTTCAGATATCAGCATGCAGTGCTTACTCTCGTGATCTTATGATTTATATTTATATGCATGATCTCAGCTTCTAATTACCCAACATGTTTTACTTACCTTGCATACTCAATACATTACAAGTACTGATCTTGGGCAGAATTATATGCCCAAGTGATACTCAAATGCTTCTTTTCGTCTTGTTTATCTATCGTTATTTGTGCATTCTCTTGTGATTTGTAGTTAAAATGTGAATTTATACTAACAAACATGATTAGTGTTGTTTTGCAGGAAAAATGTAATTTTAGGAAGCTAAGATGCATGTTGATAAAAATCGGGAATGGACTTGGGAGCGAGCAGTGGAAAAGGACAAGGAAGAGCTGCAAATATAGGGGCTCTGCGATGGAGCCGTGTCACGCTGCCATCGTGGAGGCATTATGCCTCGGATGAAGTATTTTGGAAAATTCCAGTGAAGGTCCGCGTTGCGTCCGTGACACGGAGGAAATGCGACGCGATACAAGCCGTGGCACGTTGGGTATATTTACCTGGAACATCAAATTCCAGTAAGGGTTCGTGACTGCGCCGTGACACGTTGGCCAAGCTCCGCGTTGCATGCCGTGGCACGCTGAGGAGTAATTGTTGAGTGACCTGATTCCAGAGAGGGTCCGCGTTAGCTCCGTGGCACGGAGGCAGTGCTCCGCGATGCACTCCGTGACATGTTGCTTGTTATTCCGAGAAAAATTCCCACTAGTATAAATAGCACACTTTGATTCATTTTAAATTATTCGGACTTAGTTGAGCAAGGACGTGGGTTAGGCAGTTGAGGGGACGGAAATCCTAG
>JACEIK010000926.1:259674-272147 GCA_018107945.1 Datura stramonium
TTAGTCTAGTTTCCCATCATTGGTGAGTCCTCATCGATCGAGGGCCTTTATTTAGTATTGTGTCATGTTATTTTCAGTTTCAGACTTTAGTGAGCTAGTTAGGGTGGTTGTCCCAGTAGCTCCTCTAACATGTTGGAGGGTTATTAGACAATATGTAAAAAATTTAGCTTTGTTAGTATTGACTCTGTTATGATTTTTATATATTAAGACTTCTGCTTATTCATGTTTTAGTCATCAAATTTTGCTTAATATACATTGTTTAGTTATCATGTTCATTCCATGGGTCTACTTGGAGCCGTTCGTGGTTCTAGGTTTCATGTCTTGGTCTTGACCTATGTTCGGATCGTGACAAACATGGTATTAGAGCCAGGTTTAGAGTGTGCTAGGATTTCTGAAAGTCGCATTGAGTAGAGTCTTTTCCATGGGTGTGAAGCGTGCCACACTTATGGTGGAGAGGCTACAATACATTTTAGGAGATTTCTCTTCTTTCATATTCTATGTCTTGTGATGAACTACCTCTCTATCCTTTTAGCTCATGCCATATGCATTTGCAGAATCATTCCTCAACATTGAGTAAATGGTAGAAGGAACGGAAATGGAAATGGCCATGAAGATGGCAATGGTGAAAGGCACCAACAAGCCTCGGCAGCACCAGCAAGTCCTTTGTCCGAGCAGGTCTCCATGCCGAGTTTAAGGCGTCTTTTTAGATGTTGGCATAGGCTTTGACTACTCAACTCAACCAGTAGGTATTAGCCCATCCATTAGAATGGGAACGCAGCGACGACTCAAGTTCAGGACTTCCTCAGGATAAATCCACGTGAGTTCCTTGGGTTAAGAGTGGATGAGTACCTGCATGAGTTTCTTGAAGAGATACATAAGATCACCCAGATTATAGGGGGTGACAGGGGAGGATAGCGTAAAATTAGCCTCCTATCAACTGAAGGGAGTTTCTTATATTTGGTACCATCAGTGGAAGGACGGTAGAGTAGTGGGCCTAGTTCCTGTGAGTTGGGATGAGTTCATGACTACCTTCTTAGATAGATTCTTCCTTAAGGAGTTGAGGGAGGCAAATGTTTCGGAGTTTGTCAACTTGAGGCAGAACAATACGATTGTGCAAGAGTATGCCTTGGAGTTCACCTGACTGTCCAAGTATGCGCTGGAGACGGTCGTGGATCAGAGAGCTCGTATGAATAGATTTGTTAATAGAGTGTCAGATTCGTTGGTCAAGGAGTGTAGGACCGCAATGCTGAACAATGACCTAGATTTTTCTTGATTGGTTATATATTCCCACAATATGGAGGCGGATCAGATGAAGGATAAGGAGAGAGAGGCCAAGAGGGCTAGGACAGACAACTTTGGGTTTTCCTAATAGAGGTCCAGTGGAGAACATCGTCAGCATTCCCACCAGAAACCATAATCCCTAGCGCCATCATCAGCCAGTGTGCCATCCAAATCTAGGCATGATCAGAGGGGAAGGACATCAGGCTCGAGAGAATAAGGGAGCAGGTTAGGAGAGCCCATCGTGCCAATTTGCGGAAAGTGTGGCAAGAAGCACTCCGGAGAGAGCCTAGCGGGATCAGGTGCGTGTTTCGGGTGTGGGAAGCCCGAGCATCTACTCAGAGACTACCCTTCAGCCAGAAAGGGCCATAGTAGAGGCCATGACCCAGCCACCAGTAGTGGATAGCGTTAGAATAAATTTTATTCCCTCTTATCTCGTCAGGAGCAAGAGGTCTCTCCATATATGGTCACTGGTATGTTACAAGTATTCCATCTTGATGTGTATTAATTGTTAGATCCAGGGGCTACCTTATCTTTTGTGAATCCTTATTTTGCTATTAGTTTTGGAGTCAGTCCTAAGATCCTATCAAAACCTTTCTCAGTCTCTACTCTAGTCGGTGACTCAATTATAACTCGACAGGTTAAAGAAATTGCCCTATCACAGTCCTTTAGAAAGTCACCTCAGTGGATTTAGTAGAGTTAGAGATGACTGATTTCAATGTTATCTTCAGTATGGATTGGTTGCATACATGTTATATCTCAGTGAATTATAGAACCTGTATGGTAGAGTTTTAATTTTCGGGTGAGCCAGTCCTAAAATGGAAGAGTAGTTCGCTAAGCTTGTAGATCGCTTTAGTTCTACCTTAAGTCCAGAAAGATGATTTCTAAGGGTTGTGTGTACCATTTAGTTCTGGTTAAGGATGCTATGTCTAAGACCCTGATTCTTCGGTATATCCCTATTATATGTAAGTATCAGGAGGTTTTTCCAGATGATCTACCAGGAGTCCTGAGTGAGCGAGAGATTCACTTTGGTATTGACCTTCTTCCCGATATGCAACCTATATCTATTCCTCCTTATAGAATTGCCCCAGCTAAGCTAAATAAATTGAAAGAGCAGTTGAAGGATCTCCTAGATAAGGGCTTCATTAGACCTAGCAAATCCCTGTAGGGTGCACCAGTTCTCTTTGTTTGAAAGAAGGATGGTCTCTTCGTATGTGCATTTACTATTAGCAGTTGAACAAGGTTAAAATCAAGAACAAGTATCCCCTCCCCAGAATTGATGACATGTTTGACCAACATTAGGGTTCTAATTGCTTCTCAAGGATAGACCTCAGATCTGGTTTTCACCAGCTCAAAGTTAGGGAGTGTGACATTTCAAAGACAACTTTTTGGGCTCGATATGGTCACTATGAGTTCGTTCTTATTTCTTTTGGACTAATGAATTCTCCTGCATCTTTCATGGATCTGATGAATAGGGTGTTCGATCCATATTTGGACATGTTCGTGATTGTCTTCAAAGACGACATTCTCATATACTCTCGGAGCAAGGAGGAGCATCCACTCATTTGAGGATTGTGTTATAGACTCTCAAGAATCGCCAACATTTTTCTAAATTCAGCAAGTGTGAGTTTTTGTTGGATTTTGTAGCATTTTTGGGCCATGTGGTGTCAAGTAAGGGTGTGCAGGTAAACTCTCAAAAGATATATGTTGTAAAGAATTGGCCTACACTTGTTAATGCATCAGATATTAGGAGTTTCTTGGGTTTAGCTGGCTATTACATGAGGTTTTTGAAGGATTTTCATCCATTGAAGCATCGTTGACTAAGTTGATCCAAAAGAAAGTCAAATTTCAGTGGTCGGAGGCCTGTGAGAAGAGTTTTCAAGAGTTAACGGCTCGACTCACTTCAGCCCCAATATTGACCCTACTTGAGGATACAGATGGATTCTTTGTGTATTGTCAGGTCTCTAAGGTTGGTATTGGATGTTTGTTGATACAGCATGGTAAGCTCATTGGTATGCCTCTAGATAGCTTAAGACTCATGAGAAGAATTACCCGACGCATGACCTAGAATTGGAAGCGATGGTGTTCGTGTTGAAGATTTGGAGACACTACTTGTAGTGGGTCCATGTGGATGAGTTTATGGACCACAAGATCCTACAATATGTTTTCACCCAGAAGGACTTGAATTTTCCATAACAGAGATGGTTAAAGCTGCTCAAGGACTATGACATGAGAGTCCTTTATCATCTGGGCAAGGCCAATATAGTGTAGGATTCCCTTAGTAGAATGTCCATTGAAAGTGTTTCTCATATAGATGATGGGAGAAAGGAGTTAGTAAAGGATGTATATAGGCTTGCTCATTTAGGGGTTCAACTTATTTATTCACCATATGGTGATGTCATTATTCAAAATGGTTCAGAATCTTCTTTGGTGACTGAGCTCAAGGCTAGGCAACATAAGGATCCTATCTTGGTGAAGTTGAAAGAGGCGGTTAAAAATCAAAAGGTGGAGGTCTTCTCCCATAGCGGAGATGGTGTACTTTGATATTAGGGTCGTTTATGTGTTTCGGGTGTCGATGAGTTGAGGGAATTTATGTTACATGAGGATAATGGTTCCCGATATTCTATACATCCAGGTGACACCAAGATGTACTGTGACCTACGAAAAGTCTATTGGTGGAAAGGCATGAAGAGAGACATAGTAGAGTTTGTGGCTAAATGTCTGAATTGTCAATAGGTGAAAGTTGAGAATCAAAGACCGGAAGGTATGCTACAAGACATCATTATCCCCACTTTGATGTGGGAGGTGTTCAATATGAACTTCATCACATGGTTGCCTGGCACTCGCCGATAGTATGACTCTATATGGGTGGTGGTTGACAGGTTGACCAAAGTAGCTCATTTCTTTCTAGTCAAAACTACCAACTCAACTGAGGACTATGCTAGATTGTACATTCGAGAGTTGGTTCGATTGCATGGGATTTCTTTGTCGATAATTTCAGACAGAGGTACTCAGTTTACATTACACTTTTGGAGATCGCTTCAGTAGGGACTCGGAACTCAAGTCAAGCTTAGCATGACTTTTCACCTGCAGACAAATGGTTAGGTCGAGCGGACCATTTAGACTCTTGAGTATATGTTGAGAGCTTGTGTGATTAACTTCAAAGGCAGTTAGGATGATCATTTACCTCTTATCGAGTTCGCTTACAACAACAGTTACCATTCTAGCATTCAGATGGCTCCATTTGAGGATCTTTATCCGTGGAGGTGTAGATTTCCTTTAAGTTTGTTTGAGGTAGGCGAAGCTATGTTGATAGGGCCAAATTCAATTCAGGAGGCTATGGAGAAAGTTCATCTTATTAGGGAAAGGCTTGAAACAGCCCAGAGTCACCAGAAATTATATACAGATGTTGGACGGAGAGAACTTGAGTTTGAAGTTGATGATTGGGTATTCTTGAAAATGTAGCCCATGAAGAGAGTGATGACGTTTGGAAAGAAAGGGAAGCTTAGTCACCGATATGTTGATCAAATACAGGATTGTGAGACGTGTTGGCAAGGTGGCCTATGAGTTGGAGCTACCCGCCGAGTTAGCATCAGTGCATCCAATTTTTGATGTTTTGTTGTTGAAGAAGTGCATTGGTGACCTAGATTTTGTTGTTCCAATGGAGAACATAGGTTTAAATGATAGCCTTAGCTATGAGAAGCTTCTAGTTGAGATCCTTAATCATCAGGTTTAGAAGTTAAGGAACAAAGAAGTAGCTTCAGTGAAAGTCTTGTGGAGGAATCAACTTGTTGAGGGAGCTACATGCGAAACTAAAGCAAATAGAATAGCTAGATACCCGTATCTCTTCCTTTCCAGTTCCATTCCAACTTGAGGTAGAAGTTCCCTCCCTATTACCCTATTCAGTTTCATTGCAAGTTCATGTATATCAGTTCCATCCATGTCCTAGCATGTGTGTGTGATTCATGAATTTAGTTCAGTCATATGTATCAGACTAGAGTTAGTCACTCTGTTAGATTTCAGCTTCAGATGTTTAGTATTTGGGATTGCAGTTCCTTTTCCCAGCCTTTTAGTATGTTTAACCCACATTCGAGGATGAATGTTCCCAAGGGAGAGATATTATAGTACCCCGAGAGTCCGTACGATCAGACCCTACGGTTGAAATAGGGAAAACAAAAAAATATGCACTAGGTCATAGAACGACTCATCAGGTGACCCATTAGGTCACTTGATAGGTAGTCCAGAGACCCGTTAAGTGGATGCTGAGTTGGAGAAACAAATGTGTTTTGGGGGTTTGACGGGTTGGGGGACGAGTCGTCTTGTAACCCCAGCAATCGTGTTGTCCCCCTTTAAGTGTGTGGGGGTGAAGAAAAAAGGAATTGGTAGTATGGGCAATAGATGGAGGGGACAAGTCATCGTGCCCCTAATTACTCGTCAAGTTGTTTGTGGGGTAAGAAAGTCCAATGAATGAGGATTAGTCCAGTGGTGGTAATGAGTTAGGACCACGAGTCATCTGATAACCCAATGACTCGACTAGTCGCTCATGGTGACTAGCAGGGTCATGTTTCTAGATGAATAATTAAGGGCATTTTCATAATTCATAAGCTCCTAAGTCCTAAATTGCATCATTTTATGCTCTGAAAAAAGAGGTGTTTCAAAGGGGTTAAACCTATTCTAAATCATTCCCCTCCCACACATGCAAAATTAGGAATTCCCCGATAAAGATCAAGCCTAGAATTCTTCAATTTCTTCTCAAAACCTCTTGGGCTTTCAAAATCAGGTGTAAATTCAACTCCCCTAGGTATGTAAGGCTATGAATGAGGGTTCCTTTCACTCTCATGCTTGAATTCTACTCAATTTCATGAATGAAGTCTCAATCCAAGTTATGATCTAAAAGGGGTTTTAACCTAATCTTATAGAATTCTCTATCAATTGTTTATGGGTCAATCCACTTTATGTTTTAAAGTATATTTGAAGCTTATGAGAGAATACATACTGCAAGCTTCGATGGTCCNTAATCTTATAGAATTCTCTATCAATTGTTTATGGGTCAATCCACTTTATGTTTTAAAGTATATTTGAAGATTCATGGGCAGATTTTAAGCATGTCTCGATTACAAATTCCTGATTTCAGATTTTAAAAGATTATGCCCAATTATGCAAGTTCATGAAAAAGTCAATTTTATGATTTATGATTTCAAGTATGATGAGATACCTAGCATGTATGAACGTTTACAAATTACCCATGTATGAATCTATGATTTTGACCAATGAAGTCTATTTCAAGAATGCATGATTTTGATATTTGGGCAAGCCCACACAAGAAAAGTATGTTTTGTGATTTAGCCACAACTAACAAGATAAAAATATAGATGTATATTTTGTAGTCAAAACTCCCCAAATGTTCAAATTCAAGTTATGTTTTGAGAATATGACTATATGAACATTATACATGTTTTGGGAGTAGTGTTTAGCACTGAGTAGGCTAGGGTTTCCAAGGTTTTCCGATCTCATGAACTACGCGCCAACGTAGGTATACATTTTGGGACCTCTCAAGAGAATGTTTCCTCTCCAAAGGGCACACCATGATATCACACCTTATTTATCCTTCACCCTGGAAAGGTCTAGGATGACCCTCTTCTATATGGGTAAGACGTGGGATAATCATGCGCTTATACATCGTGGTTGTCAGTTAAGACGAGTCTCACATTATTCCTCATGAATTTAGTTATGCATGTTTATGACTTATGATATTACGTTTGAGAAGGTTTGACCCAATGATTAGTTTATAAGTTTTACTGATGAGTCGGCTATGACAAGCCATATGATTCTACTTTCAGTTTCAGGCCAATCTATTTAGATATGAAATTCAGTTTATGACTATACATGTTTCAAATATCAGCATGCAGTCCTTACTATCACAATCTTATGATTTATGTTTATATGCATGATATCAGCTTATACTTACCAAACATGTTTTACTTACCTAGTTATTTTCAGTTTCAAACTTTAGTGAGCTAGTTGGGGTGGTTTTCCCTTCAGCTCCTCTGACATGTTAGAGGTTTATCAGAAAATATGTAAATTTTTTAGCTTTGTTAGTATTGACTCCATTATGATTGATATGTATTCAGACTTCTGCTTATTCATGTTTCAGTCATCAGATTTTTCTTGATATATGTCTTCAGTTATCATGTTCATTCCATGGGTCAGCTTGGAGCCATTCGTGGTTCTAGGTTCCATGTCTCAGTCCGGATATATGTTCGAGTCATGACAATGACCTTATTGCCCCACAAAGAATACAGATTCGAGGATAAGTAGGCAACCTGAATATGTGTGTCCTTATCTACATGCCTCGCATGATGGTGGTGGAGTCTGCACCTAATGTACTTGGCTTCTTGCCGGAGTGGTCACAAGATTGCTAATCACATTCACCAGCTGGCTAATGTCTTCTCTGATTGCCGCAACACCATCTACCTCAAGCTTCCTTGTCACCTTAGTGTTGTGCATACTCTACCTTAGTCCTGGTAATCCTAACTCCCCCTTAACATAAGGTTTAAAAGAACCTCTATTTCATCATAGCTCTTGGACAAGATTTGTCCCTGTGTTGTAGCGTCAAGGAAGATATTTGACTTGCACTTCAGACCCTCTATAAAGTTGGGCCTAATTATCTCCTTAGGCTGCATGTGGTGGATACAATCTCTCAAATAGCCCTTATAATGTTCCCATGCCTGAGCTAAGGTTTCACCATCTTTCTGCACAAACCCGGAGATCTTCCCTCTCAACTCCTTGGTTCTCCTTGAAGAGAAAAAACTATTGATAATTTTTTTGGAAAGAGCCTCCCATGTGGTGATAGAACTTGCTCATTTTGAAGCCACTCCTTGGCTTCACGAATTAGTGAGAATAGAAAAAATGCCAGTTTAACATATTCATCTGACACATTCTGGTAGTGGAACTTCTCACTTAGCTCCACGAACTTCATTAGGTGCCTATGAGGATCCTCCTGCGGCTTACCCTAATATTGGCACGTGTTTTGGACCAATCGCATGGTCCCTTCCTTCAGCTCGAAGTTCCTAGTGATTTTTGGCTTAACAATCTCTTTAGAAGCGTTCTCCAAGTTCGACCTAGCAAAGTTCAATGCCGGAACTCTCTCCTGATTGCTGCCCATTGCCTACTCATTATTCTCCATGATTAACCTTTGGAAGGTTCTCTCAATTTTAGGATCAAGAGAAGTCAAAAGTGATCATTGACTTCTCGTACTTGGCATACAAAAAAAACAACGTAAAATACAGAATAGCGCAATAAAATCTAACCTATAATGATCAAACAATATTCAAGTCCCCAGCAACGACACCAATAACTTGATGTCGTCCAAGCGCATGCAAGCGCACGTGGCCGTCAAGTAAAATAGGACTGAAAGTCCCGATTATCGTACCCACTGAGACTTGTTAGTTTAATCGTTTGAGATTGTTTCTTATTTCGCTATTCTATCAAATAGTTAAAATGGAAAACTACTACAAACTTTTAATATAAAAATAACTAAAGACATTTGCAAGTTTGGTTTTTACTTCAGATGATGATGAAAATCTATGGTACTGGCACTTTTCAGTTTTAGGTTGAGTTTTCAAGATGTGATTACAATAGAACAATTCTTCCTGCGGTTGCTAGTTTCAAGTTACTATCCCATTCCTTGCAACTATCCCTAGCATCTAAGAACTACCCATGAATCCTAACGCCTATATCCATTTGGTCACAGGAGAAACATGAAACGACAGTTATGCCTACTTGTGTTTCACTAAACCATATTGAACGGTATATCCCTATCCTCAACAACAACTTCTGTCCTCTCACCAATGGGTTCAACGGTCTTTTAATTCCTACTATATATTTACCTTTAACCCTTTCGATTCCCTTCCCATGCTCAATCAAAAGCCAACAGATTTACTTATAAGGTGATTAGTCTCATAAATAAGTAATTAAAATAAGTAGATATAAACAACCAATAATGAAGAATCAAAACTAGTATAAACTCATCTATCAAACATCAACTATCCACCATGGATAAAACCCTAGAGTATGAGTTTAGCCACTCGTAGACAAGTGGAAAAACAAATACTTAATCATCATCATTCAAAGTAAAATAGAGAATAAAAGAAGAAACCTAGTGTAGAACTTTTCTCCTCTTCCAAATGGCTTACAATCCTTACAAACTGATATACAGAATATAAAAATGATCCAAAGATGACTAACAAATGACCTAGACGCTATATATATAGATGAGCCTTCAAATGACGCTTCTTCCCTCTAATACTTAGCTTTAAAATTAGCATTTTCTGCTCTCGAATGGCCCTGGTGCACTGCCCCACCTATAGCCCCAAGTTGGGCTCAAGTTTTATCTAAAGTTAGGTTACAGGCGTGCCGCACCATCAATATCACCAAGGAGTTAACCAAATTTTCACACTTCTAGATCATTCGGGCACCCCGCGCCACATATCTCGCTGTAGTACTACTCAAATTTCTTGGCTCTAGAACCCACCTGGCGCACCACCCCCTTCATAGCACCATAATGTTATGAAATTTCTCTAAGTCCGGAATGCTTCTGGGGCTCTACACTTCTCATCTCACCAAAGTGTTGAATTAAACATCTTTGAAGTTTAGGACCTGTGCGAGGCACCAACTATAACCCCAGAATACTGAACATTTCTCTGAAGTTCAAGACCTAGTGCTTGGCGTAAGGCATAACTCCAGATCCTTCTTCTCAACTTCTCAAATCTTCACACATTGAGCTAATTTTGGTCATTTTTCCTTAGTTTCCTGCTCAACATCTCAAATCATTTGTTAGCATACAAAACACATAAACACATTAATTTATATATTTCCTATGCATTATGAGCCCAAAATAAGAAAAAAAATTAGCAAAAAATGGCAAATGGGCATAGAAATATGCCCAACATCAGGAAGCTCTTGGAAATATAGAGAAGAAGCATATCCCTAATTCTTGCCCTGATAGGCCTTTTTTGAGTTTTTTACGTACTGTTCTTGAGAGCTAGGTGAGAAATGAGGGAGGAGTATCAACTAACCCCCTTAATCCCCTAATAAAATACAACAAAATGACATATCTTAGGATATAACATAATGGGAAGTTACAAAAATTCCCCTGAGAAAAGGTCTAAAAAACTGCCTGTACCAACTCAATAGGTCACAAAATGAGTCTTTGGTGGTGACCACGACTCATTTTCACCAATCGTTGGTCTTGGGTCTAGAAAATCCAGTTTTTGGACTTGACCAACGAACGGTAACAACGACTCATTAAATTGAATAATGAGTCATTGGTCCCATTCTTTGTCACTGGAGGAAGTTTTAAATGGATTTCATATCTTCCCTAACGGTCGGACAAAATGACCTGTTATCTAAAACAACGGGTCATTGTTCCCACCATTTTCACTGGGGGAAGTTTAGTATTTTGTAGTTTTCTTCCAACGGCTTTATGGGACGATTCGTTACAAAACAATGACTCATCAGCTGGCTCGTGGTTTGGAAGAAATATTTTGATAGGTTTCTAGGTATTGTATGAATGGGATGAACAACGACTGATAAGTCTTAGAGTCATACTTCTTGACAAAGTATGAAGCGGAAATTATCAATAAAGAACCCAACAAAGGTTGGGGTTGATCTCACAGGGAATATGGAAGGACGTAGAAGAATGCTCGTATTTAAGCTTTTAAGTCAATTATATCCTAAGGGGGGGATTTGTAAAAAGCGACAAGTAACAATGTTAAGAAGATGACGTTTATTCAAAATTAATACAATTAACTAGGGTGAGTGTTCCCCATTGATTCATAACTACTTCGGGTTTTACACATGTGATCTATTCCTATACTTTACTTGTAGAACTGCTAACTAGCGTTTATCCAAATGAATGGTTTGTCCCTATTGGATAACTATACTCAATCACCGGGTTACGTCTCCTGAGTGATTTCAAATTAACCATTATTAATTTGTTCCAAATTAACTATCCTGCTACCATAACTCAAGTTATACAATGATCATAAAAATCAAGGCGTTGTTGTAATTATCTTTTCCTAATCTCTACCTTTCTAGGCTCAAGCAAGTAAAGAATTTAAGCAATTCCTAACATTTTACACTATTAAGAAATGTTAAAGATGAAGATAATACAATACAAGCATTTATTATTAGTTTAGAATCACGTTGTGCAAACCCTAGTTCACTAATCACCATGTTTCCCACAACCCTAGTTGTGGAGATTTTAGCCTCTTATAATTATACGTAAATTCATAACATTCTTAGACAAAAGAATAAATTAATACATAAAACTATGATTGTAAGAAACTTCACTTGGTTATTTTGCAATAATACGGAAGAACAATTCAACAACAATTGTCTGAAAGCGTTTTGTGAAATAAATATTCTCTCCAAGTTCACTCTCTAAATCATTTCAAGAATTGTACCTCATTACATACAAATAAAGGGTATTTATAATAGTAGATTTATGCTTTCTTTGTTCCTTCACAAATTTGATTTGGGATTTGAAGCTACTTTTCCTAGTTGAATTGGGATTTGACTTTTCTAGACGTCCAAACTTGCCTGTGCCTTGCGCCGCCCAAAGAACCGAAATGTCGGTGCGGTGCACCTCTGGTTGCACAAAAATGATTGTGTGGCGTGCCTCTGGTTACGCCGAAATGGTTGTGTGGCTCGCAAACCATAACATAGCTATGCCTGTGTGCTGCCAACTTTTGTATATTCATCTCGTCAACCCCATTTTTCCATTCTTGCACTTTTAAGCCTCAAACAAGCCCAAAATTATCACTTTAAGCCATGAAAGCATCTAATCATGTGTGTTAGCTCTTTTTCATAAATATATAATAAAACACATGTAACACACATAATTTTTTCTCAAAACAAAGTATGATATTGTTACACCCCATAAATTCTTGACATTTAGATGGCCTATTCGCGTGTTGGTTAAGAGTTTTAGAATGCCACACATGCTATAAAATGGCCCAGGTGGAAAAATCGGACAAGCGCCGCATCGAACCATCGCAAGAGGAGGCTGGGCAGACCCCCTCCGCGATGGCTAACCTGTCACAGAGGGCTCACCTCCTCGATGGCAAACATGCCACGGAGGTGAGGTTCAACCTCAACTATATAAAGCCCCCACTTCGATTTTTAAAGATGAT
>JACEIK010000927.1:104165-117601 GCA_018107945.1 Datura stramonium
GTCTGTCAACTATTACCCAAATGGAATCATGCCTATGTCTGGTATGGGGTAATCCTGCTACAAAATCCATGTTCACTACTTCCCATTTCCAGAGAGGTACAGCTATGTCCTGAGTTAACCCGCCTGGTTTCTGGTGTTTCGCTTTTACCTGTTGGCAGTTAGGACATTGGGCTACAAATTCGGCTATCTCCCTTTTCATACTTGGCCACCGTAAATTTCCTTGATATCATGGTACATTTTCGTCGCGCCTGGGTGGAGAGAATAACGGGCATAATGTACCTCATTCATAATCTGCTGACGGAGCCCTGAAATATCTGGAACACAGAGGCGCCCTTACATCGCAGCACTTCATCCTCAGTTATCTTAAAATCTGGCGCTTTCCCTTGCTGACCAGGTCAGGATTCTCATGTTTAGAGTATCCTCGGAATGTCTAAAAGCTGTATCGAGTAGAGTCCTTTTCATGGGTGTGAAGTGCACCACACTTATGACCAGGAGGCTACAAGATGTTATTAGGAAAATTACCTTTTGTTCATATTCTTTATCGTGCGTTAAAGTCCAAATTCCAGAAATACCCTTCTAATTCGTTCTCTCTCTCGTTTCAGTGAACCATGCCTCCTAGACGTGGTAATGGAAGGAGGGTTGTTAATGAAAACAGACCTGCCCCATCAGCTCCAGCAACACCTCAGGATGAATGCATATCCACAGCCGAATTCAGGGCAGCCATTCAATTGCTAGCTCAAACAGTCATAACCAGGTGAACCAGCAGGTGGTTCCAGCAGCCACAAATGGGTCTGCAGCTACTGCTCATGCGCGGGATTTTACTCGGATGAACCCTCCAAATTTTCATGGAGCGAAGGTGGGAGAGGACTCACAAGGGTTTATAGATGAAATTAGAAAGATTACCCGTATTATGGGTGTCAACTCCTCCGAGAGTGCTGACTTGGCTGCCTATTAGATTAAAGGGGTAGCCCAGGTTTGGTATGAGCAGTGGAAGGAGGGGAGGCCAGCAGGAGCAGAACCGGCGGAGTGGGAGGATTTCCACACAACTTTCATAGTTAGGTTTTTCCCTCGGGAGCTAGAGAGGCTAAGATGACAGAGTTTAAGAACCTACAACAGGGCAACCGGACAGTAGAGGAGTATGCTATGGAGTTTACTATACTATCAAAGTATGCTCCAGATATGGTCGCCGAGCCAAGGGCTCGTATGCTGAAATTCGTTAATGGAGTATCTAATCTGGTCCTCAAGGAGTGTAGGACCGTGATGCTGATCAAGGACATGGACCTCTCTAGCCTAATTGTTTATGTCCAGCAGATTGAGGTAGAGAAGCTGAAAGATATGGAGCGTAAGAACAAGCGGGCAAGAACTGATCATTTAGACTATGGCTATCAGAAATCTAGCAGTAGTAGCCACCTACAACAACAACAACATCAACAACTATAACAGAGAGCCCCAGCACATAGCTCAGCCAACGCCCCAACATTTCGGTCCCACAAAGATCGTAGGGGCAGAGCATCTGGCTCTCAGTCACAAAGTTTCAGTGCCAGCAACAAGTATCCAGCTTGTACCAAGTGTGGTAAGAATCACCCAGGAGAATTCCTTCAGGTACAAGAGGGATGCTTCTGGTGTGGATAGCTTGGACACAGGCTTAGGAAGCGCCCATCAGTAGGGAGAGGGAGATCACAATCTACCACATCATCAGCTCTAGCAGGTCTACCAGCTCAGCAGGCTAACACAGCAGGTACATATGGCGGTCAGCGCCAAAATCATTTCTATGCTCTTTCTTCTCATCAGGATCAGGAAAGCTCACCTGATGTAGTTACTGGTATGTTACGTCTCTTTCATCTAGACGTATATGCCCTCTTAGATCTAAGAGATACTCTTTTGTTCGTACCTCCGTATATAGCAGTTTAGCTCAGTAAAAGTCCAAAGGTTCTCTCAAAACCATTCTAAGTCTCTAACCCAGTTGGCGAGTAAGTTAGAGCCAGCTAAGTGTATAGAAATTGCCCAGTTTTTGTCCTAAACAAAGTAATTCTAGTTGATCTCATAAATCTAGACATGCTCGACTTCGACCTCATTCTCAGCATGGATTGGTTACACTTCTTCTACGCCTCAATTGATTGCAGAGTTATACTTGTCAAATTACAGTTTCCTAATGAGCCAATTTTAGAATGGTCGGACAACAGTTCAGTGCCTAAGGGTAGGCTTATTTCCTACCTTAGGGTCGATAAACTCATTACCAAAGGATGTCTATATCATTTGGTTCGGGTCAAGGATTCCAATTCTAAGACCGCAACCATTCAGTCAATTCCAGTTGTTAGCGAGTTCCCAGATGTATTTCTTGAGGATCTTCCCGAAGTTCCCCCAGAACGGGAAATAGACTTTGGAATAGATCTCCTTCCAGATACTCAGCCTATCTCCATCCCTCTTTACGGAATTGCTCCAGCTGAGCTTAAGGAGTAGCTAAAAGATCTTCTAGACAAGGGTTTAATCATATCCAGCATCTCTCCCTGGGGTTCTCCAGTTCTATTCGTGCGTAGGAAATACGGTACCCTCAGAATGTGCATAGATTACCGTCAGCTGAACAAAGTCACAGTTAAGAACAAATATCCCTTACCTAGAATTGATGACCTTTTCGACCAGCTTCAGGGATCCAGTTTTTTCTCCAAGATCGATCTTAGCTCAGGATACCATCAGTTAAGGATTAGAGAATGTGACATACCGAAAACAACATTCAGAACTTGGTATGGTCACTATGAGTTTGTGGTGATGTCCTTTGGACTCACAAACGCCCCTGCAGCCTTCATGGATTTGATTAATAGGGTTTTTAAATAGTACCTAGATATGTTCATCATAGTATCTATCGACGACATTCTGGTATACTCCAGATATGAGGAAGAGCATGCATATCACCTGAGGATAGTGCTACAAACATTCAGGGACCGCCAGTTGTTTTCCATGTTCAGCAAGTATGAATTCTGGTTGAAGGTTGTGACATTATTGGGTCATGTTGTCTGAAGTGAAAGGATACAAGTAGATCCTCACAAGATAGCAGCAGTGAAGAATTGGCTCAAACCACCTCTCCTATGAAATCAGGAGTTTTCTGGGCTTAGCGGGTTATTACCGACGGTTTGTGGAAGGTTTCTCCTCCATAGCCTCTCCTCTACCCAAGTTAACTCAGAAGAAGGTGAAATTCTAGTGGTTATACGAGTGTGAGAAGAGTTTCTAGGAGTTGAAGACTCGACTCACTACCGCTCTAGTGTTATTCTTACCGGAAGGATCAGATAGGTTAGTTGTGTATTGTGATGCGTCCAGATTTGAACTTGGTTGCGTTTTGATGCAGTAGGGCAAAGTGATAGCCTATGCCTCCAGACAGCTCAAAGTCAATAAGAATAATTATCCAACTCACGACTTGGTGTTGGCAGTGGTGGTGTTCACGTTAAAAATATGGAGACACTACTTGTACGGGACACACGTGGATGTGTTCACAGATCACAAGAACCTTTAGTGTGTGTTTATCCAGAAGCACTTAGACCTGTGTCAGAAACAGTTGTTGGAACTACTAAAGGATTATGACGTGAGTGTTCTATATCACCCAGGTAAGGCCAATGTGGTGGCTGACGCCATAAGCAAGCGGTCTATGGGAAGTGTAGCTCACATTGAGAAAGGCAAGAGGGAGCGAGCGAAAGAAGATCACAGGCTAGCCCAATTAGCGGTGCAGTTGGTGGATCAGCTGAAGGTGGCGTGGTAATGCAAAGACTGTCGGATTCATCCTTGGTAGTAGAAGTTATGTCCAGACAAGATGAAGATCCAGTTCTACTTAAACTTAAAGAAGAAGTCCTCAGAAAGGAGGTTGAGACTTTCTCCCAAGGAGGAGATGGGGTGCTTCGTTACCAAGGTAGATTGTGCCTGCCGGATGTTGGTGAGTTGAGACAGCAGATACTCGCTGAGGTACACAGCTCGAGGTACACCATTCACCCCGGTGCTACCAAAATGTTCTGCGATTTGGGGGTTATTTACTGGTGGAATGACATGAATAGAGACATTGCTGAATTTGTAGCTAGGTGCCCGAACTTCCTGCAGGTCAAGGTAGAACACTAGAGATCAGGAGGTATGACCTAGGATATCAGCATACCCACCTGGAAGTGGGAATAAGTAAATATGGACTTCATTATGGGTCTACCTCGGACTAGTCAACAGCATGACTCAATCTGGGTAATAGTAGACTAAATGGCTAAGTCAGTACTTTTCCTCCTAGTTAAAACCATAGATTCAACTGAGGATTATGCTAAACTTTATATTCTGGAGCTTGTTAGACTTCATGGGGTGCCATTGGCTATTATTTCAGACAGGGTACCCAGTTCACCTCCCATTTCTAGAAGTCTTTTCAGAAGAGACTTGGCAATAAGGTCAAGCCCAGTATAGCTTTTCACCCGCAGACAGATGGGCAAGCTAAGCGGACTATTCAAAATTAGAAGATATGCTAAGAGCGTGTGCGATTGATTTTAAGGGTAATAAGGATGACCATCTTCCTCTTAAGAGTTTGCGTACAACAACAACTACCATTCTAGCATCCAGATGGCCCCATTTGAAGCATTGTATGGTAGAAGATGTAGATCTCCTATAGGGTGGTTTGAAGNCTAGCATCCAGATGGCCCCATTTGAAGCATTGTATGGTAGAAGATGTAGATCTCCTATAGGGTGGTTTGAAGTTGGTGATGCCACCTTGATAGGGAAAAACTCGATTCATAAGGCAATGCAGAAAGTTCATCTCATCCGAGAAAGGTTGAAAACAGCTCAGAGCCGCCAAAAATCTTATGTCGATATGCGGAGAAGAGAGTTGGAGTTTGCAGTTGATGACTGGGTGTACCTGAAAATGTCACCCATGAAAGGGGTGATGAGTTTTGGAAATAAAGGGAAGCTCAATCCGAGATATGTGGGACCTTATAGAATTTTGAGGCGTATCGACAATTTCGCCTATAAGTTAGAGTTACCTTCAGAACTAGCAGTTGTACATCCAGTTTTTCATATGTCACTTTTGAAGAAATGCATCAGAGATCTAACCTCGGTAGTGTCATTGGACAGCGTAGGAATAAAAGATATTCTCTCGTATGAGGAAGTACCAGTCCAGATCCTTGGCCATCAGGTGCATAAGATGAGGAATAAGGAAATAGCTTCAGTTAAGGTTCTATCGAGAAATCAGCGAGTGGAAGGAGCTACGTGGGAGGCCGAAGCAGATATGAGGGCCAAATACCCACACTTGTTCTCTACTGACTCTATTGTAGCTTGAAATGTAAATTTTGTCATAAGACCTAAAATAGTTGTCGAATTAAGTTCATGTAACTAAATTGTCTTTCTGATTTTTGTTGTTTTTATGAGAAGCAAAATTCAGTTTAGTTATGTTCTCTTAAATGGAGATAGTCATTCTGGCAGTTTTGGAGTTAAATGAGCACTATTTGAAGGTTTTTATTGTTATTTTCTACTTCCTTTGTGTTTTCTAACATTCGAGGATGAATTTTTACAAGGGGGAGATATTGTAACACCCCGAAAACTCAAAATCAAATTCCGGGGCATAAAGTAGGAAATCTGTAAAATTGCTGAAAATTGCAGAACGGCCTACCTGATGAGTTGTCAAGTAACCTGACGAATCATTAGGTGAGGTGTGAGGAGAAGGATCATTAATGTAAAGGATGGAGGCAGTGTACCTAATGAGGGACCTCACGAGTTTTGGTCACTGACCACTACCCATTAAGTCACTTGTGGTCAGGCATGAGTTGGGAATGTTTTAGTTGACCAGTGTACTCTATTAGTGGGTGAAACGAGTCGTCACCTATAACAACCACTCGTCAAATGACTCATTATGGGACTTAGCATAAAATCTCCAGAATGAGACATTGTGGTCCATGACCGGTGACCACGAGTCGTGGTCATAGATAACAACTCGTTAGGTCCCTCGTTGTGACCTACTAAGGATCCTAAGCAGTGTACCAGACGGGAGTGACCATGAGTCGTGGTCAGTCATCACAACTCGTTAGGTCAGGGCACCTGACAGTTTTCCCAGCGAACTTAGAAGGACTATTTAGTAATTTCCTATTCACCTATGCTTTAAACTACGTCTTTTTGGACCTAATTTCAGACTTATTAGAGGGTTTGGACGGTTCCTCCCCTCATTCACACGTTAACCCTCAGAGAAACATCATAGAATTCTCTCTTGAAGTATTTTATAGCAAGGGCTAGGGCTGAACATTTCTCTTCAATTCTCAAGCAAATTATCCAGGTTTCTTCGACAGGTATGTTGGATTTTAGCAAGGGGATTGTTCTTCCCTTGTGTCCCCAAAATCCTCCTCAATTTCTTCTATCAGATTTAAGCCCCGAGCTTTCGAATATGAAGAGTATTCATGCTATTTTTTGTTGATTTCACTTAGAACGATGTTCATGTATATTGTTGATATGATCTCCATAAATTCCTTATCAAATTGATGGTGTTCATACAAAAAGTGAGTTTAAGAACTAATTTTTCGAGTAATGATTTTTCTTTTCAAATTCCCTCCAGTGAATGAAGACAGCTTTGGGCTGAATTCCTAGAAGTTCTTGCTAGACATATATGTTGGGTAAATACCCCATGAATCAGACTGACTTTAATTCATTGAATGGAGTTCCTATAATTCTTGAATTTCTCTATATTATAAAATTCCCATACTGTTGGGATAAGTTGAATTCTCTATTAGCTGCTGGTAGTCCACACCAGTTAGAACTAGAATCTCTCCAGAATCATATCAGTTTAGCCTTAGTCAGAATGCTAGAACCCTCAGTGCTATTTAGAAAATTTTCAACTGATCAGTTTGACTTCAGTCTTAATTCAAGGTGTCAGAGGTACCTCTCTATTATCATAATCAAACTCATATTTATAGTTTTTGGTCCATTAGGCGGTCATGACATTCTAGTATATAGCTCTGACCAGCCCCAGGACCCCAATTAAGTTGCAACTTGTTCATAGACGGTAACGACTCTTCCAGATAAGAAGCTCTGATCAGTCTAGAACCCAGTTTCAAAATATGGTTCGATAAGACTCTCAGGGTACATGCAGTTATATGTCCCTGACTAGTCTTGGACCCCAGTTTCGAGCTATCAGTTTAGTAGTTCAGTTTACATTTTCCAATGGGAGTAGAACTTAGCACCGAGCAGGCCGAGGTTCCAGCACACCCAGGTTCCCAGAACTACTTTGCCTGCACAGGTTGTTGTATTACTTGGCATGATTGTCCCTAGACTTTTGTTATCACTCAGTTCATGCCTTTATACCCTGGCAAGGTATATTGGATCCTACAGGTGGGGTGTATACATCGGACTCCACGTCTAGCTCACGTTGTTAAATGTCGGTTATAGACTCTCCCACTAGTCAATCTAGTCCAGTTACAAAATAAGCAGGTCAGTTAAGTTCTATTCCTCAGTTTAACTCAGTTAGTACAGTATCCCAGACTCAGTGTTTCAGACATATGGCATGTCCTTGACCAATAGACAGGGTCATCTTGACCATTTCAGATTATATCAGTAGTTCAGTTCTGCTTACCTGTTCGTCATTGCGTGTCATTTCATATCAGACTTTATATTCAGTTATGTTTCTCCCACTTACTTAGTACATTCAAAGTATTGACGCATACTTTTACACTATATTGTTTCATGATACAGCTGCAGGTTCTTAGACCCAACACTGTTAGTTGCCGCAATTCAGATTCTCCGTTGCATCAGTTGAAGTGTGAGTCCTCATCATCCGAGGACACTATTTTTCTTCTTTTAGTCATGTATCAGTTTCAGTTAGAATTAGAGTTAGCGAGGGGCTTATTCCAGCAACTACTCTATCAGAAGTCTTTCAAACAGACATGATTTTCATATTTATCGGTATTATTCTATTGTTTAAACTTTATGTTTTAAGACTTTCCTCTCATGAATATTTTATTATATTATTTCAAAGTTCTGTTGTGCATGTTTACTCAGAATGCTAGTAACTGATAGACCAGGGGTTGACTTGGGGACACTTGTGGATTCAAATACCGTATTATGCCCAGGGCGTGGACTCGGGGCGTGACATTATGGAGTCCCCATTCCATGGTGAAATATCTTCTGTACCATTCCTTGGTTGACTAAACGATGACACTCCATGACTCAGAATGAAGATTCAGCAAAAACATGTTAAAGTATGGCTCCCTCTCACAAGATCAACATTTAACCTCCAACTTTTATTATATAAAGTTAGACTTGGGAATATTTTGACCTTTAACTTACTATGTTACCCTAGTGCTAACACGAGGAATAATAGTTATTTCAATATATATTATAGAAGGCATAGCTTTAATATCTAACAGTAAAGTTAAGTGTGTATAGTTTTTCCTAGAGTTGGTCTTTCCAATTCTAATTTGTCTATGAAGAGGTTAGGCTTCATGTTCCCCTCTTTCATGTATTCACCTTTTGGATTTTAATCTACTGGCAGGGGTCATGCAAAAACCACCCTGCACCTCAAGAAAGATTTTGATTATAGGGGAGTATCAGCCTGTCAAGACTTATGGATAGTTCCTTGTACCCTCTACTCGATAGTTAATACCAAGCGGAGCAAAAGATTGTTTCCACCTTATTAATAGCAAACTAGCAGTTACCACATCATTTTTTTTGTTACTCCAAGAATTAATCTTTTAGACCTTTGGTTATTATTTTTTTTATAGGTTTCCTCTTCTTTCCTTGATACTAATTTTTTCACCTTAATAATGAGAGGAATTGAATCCATTTGGGGAAATTTCGGCCCCTTCCATTGAGCCCTTACTGAGAATATTTTTTTCCATCTCTCATTGTCCAGCTATTCTAATTGCAAGTTTCTAGTAATGATAAAGAAGTAATGGAAAAAAGTACAACTTGTTTAGTTAAACTGAAATGACTGTATATGGGCATATAGAAAAAAATGTGTAAAATCAAAAGGTTAGAGAGGAAGAGTATAGACGAGAATGTGTAAGAACATGCTATAGTAGGTATGCATAGAACCTATTGAATTATTCTTAAAAAAGGACCTACTAAATATTCATTCATTCAATTTTTCTTTTATATGTTTTTAGGCATTTTCTGAAAGAGAGCTTTGAATAGATAAAAACCTTACATGAAGGCACCCTAAAATAGGTACTTGTGATAGATAGAGAAAACTCAATTCACATCATTTAACAATTATCAGAAATTATCAGATTAACATTTTAAAAAATAATTTAGCTACTAACATAACTAATCAATATCAGTAGAACAAATGCTTAGTGCAAAGATGCTAAAACATGGGAAAAAACCTAAATGGACTCATATGGTATAAATTCAAAATAGAAAAATGAGGAGTTTCAAAAAAAATTCAAAGTTACAACAACATAGACTTACCTTGAATTAATGAAAATCCAAGAATATGAGGGGATGATATTAGCCGCGACCAAACTTTTAAAGAGTAGGTGAAGCAGAGGTCTATTTTTGTTATATTTGACAGGAATGTGTTCTGCATTCAACAAAGAGACAGACCAATTTTCTTTTAAAGACAAAGTTGGAGTAGAGACGTTGGGCTGCTTTACATCATCAAATATGCAATTAGAGAGGATATGGGTGTCGTAATTTTGTCAAATTTTCTAAAAACCTGAAACGGAAATAACCGAAGATGATGGAGGAGAGCTTACGCTGATTTACATAAAAAAATTACCTTGAATTGGAGAGGATTTCTTCAGATTTCTAATTGAAACGGAAATAGATAGGGGTAATGGAGACTTTGGAGAGTTCTAGGTAAATAGGTATTTAATTATTTTAGGGTGGGTGGTGAGATGATGTGGTCTTTGATGTGTGAAATAAGGAGGGAATTAAATAGTTAGCGCTTTTTTTCATTATTAACAACTGGATATTAAATCTATTAACATTCCTATATTATTCCCTTGTTAATATTAAATTAAAATTTGGGTTTTAACAACTAAAAACTTATTTTGTCGCTATAAATACACTTTTAATGACCGGATTCATATCCCTTTAGAGTTTGTTGTTAAAAATTACATTTCTTGTAGTGATTATTCCAGCCCTTTAAAAGATTATAAGCTAGGGTTTCTTTTCCGTCAACTTAAGAATTCCTTAATAATGATGATGCTTTAAACATTCATGTCTATTATTAGTTGAAAATCATGTCTTGGGTTCATTTACACCGTGTTCTTTCCTAGCCATGATCTTTAGCATGAGTTTTGAATGAAACTTTTATGATTTAGAATTCAAATAGAGTTATTGAACTATCAAGATGTTTCCACTTGAAATTATGAAATTTAGCACAGATGCTTCGAAAGGAAAGTCAATGCTTTTAGTATGTTTAATCTCAATAATGTTGTCAGTACTCACTACATTTGAACAAATATAGGTAATTTATCAGATGCTCTTTATTATTCAGTATGTGGTTATGTTTTAAATCAACTTCTTCTTGCTAGTCTTTTTTAGTAGTTCAGTCTTTATAGAATTATGCCATTCCATTGGTTTTCTTGAGGTGACTTATGATCATGAGTACTGTGTTACGTCTAGGGTGCAGACTTGGGTTGTGAAAGTTCTATATTAGTGTGATTGTGTGTGTTTCTCTCAGTCTTCCTATTTGTCTCTCTGTGTATACATCAACATATGTGTGTGTATGTCACTGCTTTTTTTTTCACTATTTCTCTTCCATCTCTTTATAATACCCCGTAAGTACCTAAAATTAGACTCGAGATTTAAAAATAGAAGTTGGCTAAAATTGGAAAAATATCCTACAAAACGGATGACCCAATGGATCATTGGTCCAACCAACGATCCGTGGGAAGAAGTTTCGCCTGGTAACAGTGGGTAGTGACGAGCGAACTAATGACTCGTTGTTTGTTACAGCGAGTCTTCGTGTGAAGCCACGGTGGGAACTGGTCCTCAGCTTAAGGGGAAGTAACGGGTCATCCCACAACCCATTTCGAGGAGTAACTGGTTGTGGTCACCAGTCGCGGGAAGGAATATCAACATTTTCCAGTCCATGTAACGGAAGGAAAACACGACTTGTTGGAGGAAGTAACGAGTCATGGTGAGGCTCGTGGGAAGGACTAGTACAGAACATGATGGAGGAAACAACGGATGATATAACGACCCGTTGTCTGAAGGGAATACTCGTCCTATCAAGTCGTGGGATCGAATCTGAGAACATGAGGCTTGGAAGTGAAGAAGACGGATGGATACCACGAGTCATGGTTTCCACTAACGATCCGTTAGTCCAGTCATTGGTTCACCCAGTACAGATTTTTTAGGGATTTTATTAAGGGAATTTTCATCATTCCTAAGACCTAGGGTCCTAAACTATGTCATTTAAGGCTCAAAAATCAGTGTTTATTGAGGGTAAAACCCACCCTAGGATTACTCATTTTCATGCATCCAAAGTTAAGGGATTAAGGAGGTGATCAAGCTTATTCTTCAAGGTTTTCTTCAAATTTTCCATTGGGCTTTCAAGGAGTGGTGAGATTTGATTTTTTCCAGGTATGTAAGGTTATGAATGGGTGAATCCTTTCACACCCATGCCCAATATCTTTCAATTTATTAATTTCCTATCTAAATTCTATGGGGGTTTTATCTAATGAATAAATTTTTATTTCTCTACATGGGCTTGATCTAATTGAGTTTCTATTATGGAATTACGAATTTTGGGCAAGTTTTATGTTGTTTTTCATTAAATATTATGCTTCAAGTGTTACTAATTAAAATGCTCATTTATGAAAAGTTCATGAGAGTCAAGGTTTATGATGAATGTTCATGTATGATGTATTATCGATTGGGAAAAGAATGTTTTCAAGTTACCCGTGTATATAATTGTGTTTTCAAACGAATTGAGTATTTTCAGGCATGATAAATTATTGGGCAATGCCCACATGTTCAAAAATGATTATGATTTATGATATGGATCTCATGATTTATCGATTTATGATGTTGGCCGACTAAAGGACCTTTTTTTTATGCTACCCATTTATTTAATGGGAATCAATAATGATAATATTTATTTGACCATGAATCTCAATGGATGATGTTATTGATTTACATACGAGCCTAATGTGCATGTTTTTGGCAGTAATGTCTAGCACCGAGCAGCCTGGCGTTAAAAGGACTATGCCGGTGTCTCATAACTACGTGCATGTTTCGTGGCAAGCCAGGGGGTGACTCTTCCCACTTGATGAGATAGTTGGGGCATCATGTAAGGCTCTATCATGATGGTGCCGATTATGAAGAGTCCTCCCATTTTTCCGCATGTTTTATGCATTGTTATACATATGTTGTTTGGCTCAAGTGATGATTTATTGAAGTTTCTCTTATTGATATGATAATGAATGAATTACTAATAATTTGAAAACCTTTAGCCTTATTTTATGATACGATATTTACACTATGAGCATGTTGACCCACTCTTATGATCATTTATAAGCTTTTATTCATTTTTAAATGTCCGTTTTACTTACCTTGCATACTCGATATATTCCAGACCACATACTCCATGCTGTATCGTTTTATGATATAGGCTCTGATCTTTAGATTCACCACCGTCAGTAGCCTATCTCAGAGTTTAGCATCCAGCTTCTTGGTATGTACTCATTCTCGGAGGACCATATGTTTCAGATATTGATGTTTCTTTTAGTTTCTAGTTTTTACGGGTTAGTTTGGGATGTTGTACCATCAATCTATATGATACGATAGAGGCTATCAGACTATATGTAGTACTCAGCTGTTACTTATTTAGTACATACCTCTTATCATTCTATGCTATGTTATGTTTATGCTTCCTATATATCGTTATCTTAAGTATTCCTATTTAATGATATGGATTTATATGAATGTTCATGTCATGGGTCGACTTGGAGTCTCTCGAGGCTCCTTGTCTCTTGTTACAATCTGAGTCTATGTTTGGGTCGTGACACTCTCTCTTCTTCCTATTTTCTTTTTGTTTTCGTGTCTCATAGTGTGGGCACTATCTTTTCCACTATCTCTCTGCCTATCTTTTTTTTATAGAGGATATTAAGGGCACAAATCTCCAAGTAGTTGAGAATTCAAATTTTAAATCCTCAAGACTTTGAAGGGATGGATTGAGTGAAGAAGAGGAGAAAAATCTGAAAAAGGTTGGCAGAAGTGGGAAGAACTTACTTGCTTTTTCGGACTAATATAGAGGATGGAGAAAACCTTCTCCTTCTTCTCAAACTAAAAGTGGAGAAGGTGGAAATTTGCAACTCTGAAAAGTCAAAAAAAGGGAAAAAGTGAATGGATGATGGCGTGATATAGAACTTCACAGATTTTTGGGTTAAGGGAGGTGGTTGTCGCATGTATGGGGTTAGTGATATTGGGCTTATTTACGCACTTATTCCCCATATTTTTTCCATGTCTAGCTATATTTTGAGAACAAATTATGT
>JACEIK010000927.1:122407-141817 GCA_018107945.1 Datura stramonium
CTAAGCACTTTAATGCTTCACAACTCTTTCGCTCTTTTTAGCACATTCTTCAATCTCTTATTTTTTTTCCTTGTCCCTCCATTAATTTTTTAAAAATTTTCAACTTGCACTTGGTTGACTAGTATGGATTTTTTAACTATTAAGCTCATTCAGAATGTTTTTCTTTTCATTCTTGATTCATTCATTCCTTTTTTTCCTTTCTCCACTAATATCACCCTCCTTATTTAGCAAATTTTTCATTTTTTTTCTTTTAATTTCTACACTTTGACTTTTCCCCTCTTTTCTCCACTTGTGCTCCTTTTATGAAAGTTTTCATTAAAGTGCTCAAGGATTCATTAGGATTAAACAAAAGTTAATAGAACAAAAGAGATTAAACTTGTAATATCACTATAAAAAGAATAGGCTAAAGCTCAAAATGGCTAACTAGGATAATGACTTCATAGTGGGTAAAATTCGAATTATGAATAGGTTACCAAAGAAATGTGTGTATCACTTTCCAGATTCAACATCTTCATTTCATTTTTCACACACATCGAGCAAGTTATAGACATCAAATTGCATGCATGGAATATATAATAATATCTCACTCGCATCATGATACAAATGGTTCAATCATGACAATCAAGATCACATAAACACATATATCGATATTGAATATCTCACATTATTAATCCCAATTTTTCAAGCATAGGAGTCAAGTTTCAAAAGTCTAAGTGTTTATACCTTTTCGTGCATTTTTTGAGTGAATTACACAAAGTCTGAATGATACCCTAAGTGAAGCACCTAGCATTCATAAGGTCTAAAGTTCTTTCTCTACTAACAATGGCTAATTTTTCCTTAAGACAGTCATCATCCATCAATTATAGGGAACAGTCATAACTATGACTCAAAAAAATCTAGATCCTCTACTCGGTTCTAAGGGACTATCCACTGGAAAAGTATTGAAAACAAAAACTAGGGGAACCCAAATGAAAAGACAACTAAAATCATCACAAAAATACGAAAAATAAAATTTAAGCTAGCAAGATAAGTCATGAATCACAAAAAAAATCTAGGCCCATCAAGAAAAAAATTTAGCAATGAATGTAAACATGGTTTAATGAATTATACTTCTCCCACCCCACAGTTAATCAGTAGTACTGTCCTCAGTACTAAAACAATAAAGCATAAGTAAAAAGGTGAAAGAAAAACTCCCTAGCCTTAATCCTCATCATCTATGGGGAAAAAACAACTTTTTCCATCTTAGAGTCATCTCCATCATCATCAGACTCTAAATCAGAGTCGACTTTAGCTTACTCCTCGTCAGTGGCATCGTCATCATTAAAGGGATCCTCAAAACCTGGCCTAACTCCTTAGAGAGCTCTTAAATACTCGCTCTATAGGTAGTCCATGTTAAGCTATTGTAGTTGCTCCTCCGTCACTTCACTCATCCTTAGATGCAGCATTTGCATGTCGTACAAGTGATTTAGAACATTATTAATTCGTGTGTTGCTCTTCATAATAGACAAAACAACATCATGTATACCATCAGGATCCTTAGTCTCTATTAGATCAAGCCCTTTCGGGTCATACGTGGTTTATACTCAACCACGTCCTCATAAATTTTCTTCTCACTCAGAAATCGGGTCAAGAGACTCCCAAAACTAAATTTTTTCCATTTCTTCACCCTTTCCCTTCTCAAAAAATCCTTAATTATTATCCCAATACTAATCGGCCTCCCAGTAATCAAATCAAACACAAGACATAATCTCTCCCTCATGACATGAGTCACATGCATCCTGGGCACCAAACAAACACATAATTTCTTGCAATATTGTTGCCTCTCTTCTCATGTGTACGTAAAGGTATGATACGTGATACCTGTGCTGTTGGTTGTGGAATCACCTTGTGATTGAAGTCAGATCACTGAGAATATGTCTAATTTCACTATAACGGGATCTAAAAGTAAAGTCCTTGAATGGATGTAGGTCAATTCTAGGCATATCAAGTAATCTATTTCAAAACAGAGGGTGAAACATTCACAATTTGCCCTCTAATTTTAACTTGTTTTGACCTCTCCTTTGGATCCTAATTTTCTAAAAATTCCCTCACCATATTCAAACTACATTCACCTTGATCATTAAATACAAAGTCAAACCCAAGCGTATGTAATCTATCTATTATATGAGGAAATTCATATGCCAAGCTAGTTCTATCCACAAACAATTTCATGTGAATATTGACTCTTTATGCTCTTTAAACCACTTTTTACCTTCTTGCTCCTCCTCGAACCAACTTAGCCCGTAACGCCTTGGTGGTTGTGGTGGCATACTTTCATCTTCGTTGGGTGCTTCTTAACCCACTCTTGACCTCTTGTTTCCATAGCTTGAAGACGCCATATCCTTCCCCTTGGTAGCTTTTGGAGCCATTGTTGGTTAATTCAAAAAAAATGAAGTTTTTTTTATAGAATTTTTGTAAGGAAGTTTGGAAGAATTTGTGAGAAAGATGAATTTTTTGGAGAAAATTTTGAGAGAGATAGGGGTGAGCGCGGCTATGCTAAAAATGAGGAGAAAAATTAGGTTTTTGCTTCTAAAGACACTCCTTGGGTCGCGTTTTACCCATTGAACAACAAATTTTTTGCCTTGGGACAGCTACTACATATTGCACCTCTAGTTGCGCTGGACTGGGGCCGCGTCACAGCACTGCCTACACGTCACCTTTGTCCATGTGCTACAGGACCTGTGTGTCGTGCTGCAGTGCCAGTTTTTTTTCTTTGCACACCATTTTCAGCATTTATGCTCTATAATTGTGGTTTAAGACTTAATTCCTTCATACATGAACAAACACATACCCTCTGGGAATATAAAAATCAAAAATTAAAATGCCTTGGGTTGCCTCCCAAGTAGCGCTTCATTTAATGTCATGCATGACTCAGGTATCTTGATTACTCAGACTTCCCAAGATACTTGTTTGGGTCATGATCACATACAATGGTCCTCATTCTGAGTGTTAGGAACGGTATTAATAGGGAAAGTACCCTTTTGCCTCTAATTTAGTGCTTCCAAGAGTTTCCCCACCTAATTACTTGATGGAGATCGAATGTGAGTGCACTAACTTACTCAAGCTTGAAATCTTACCCCTCATCTCTTTTACTCCTACCCCAGGGGAATCAACCTTTTTCATCATTCGACTTATCATTTCCTCCAACCTTGCAGTTCCAAAGTCCTTTACAGTAGGCTATCTTGCTCTTGGAGGAACATAAACTACATTCCTGTCATTCTTGGGGGCATCTCTATTCCTTCACTGACTTTCATCTCTATCTCTAGCCCCAGAACTATCATAATTGTTGTTCCCATAATAGTTCCAACCTTGATTTCCTTGGAGTTGACATGAAAAGTCTTTGTTAGACCATTGAATGTTAGCCCGGAAGTTCCCCTGATTAGTTACAAAGTTAGCCTCCTATTTTGTATCAAGGTAGTGATCCTCATACTTGGGTCCCTTCTCTTGAGAATTCATTACATGCACCTTCTGTGTATCCAGGGTAGTTAGGTGCTTGGTGATCAGTTCTAACTAGGCCTTGAGATGGGCCATGTCTTGGTCCCGTTCTTCTTCCTTTTTTCGCTCCTCTACTGTCATCCCTATTGAATAGTTTATTGCGTCGGCTTTGGACTCTCTAATGTGTCATGCCTTCTTTGTCTTTGGCATCTAACCTAGTATTTCATTGGCTTCTGCAAAAGTGTGGGCCATCATTGATCCCTATGTTATACTTTTTGCTACAACTTTATTTGAGGCACTCAACGACCTATAAAATACTATAAAAAGGACCTCCTCAGGTAGCTCGTGATTAGGACACTATTTTAACTTCTTGAATCTTAACCATGCCTCATGCAAGGTTTCCCCAGGTAATTTTCTGAAATTATTAATTTCATCCCTCAACTGAATCATCCGTGAGGGTGGGAAAAAGCACTCCAGGAAAGCTATAGTCCGCTCTGCCCAAAGTACTAATAGACTCATCGAGAAGTTAATTCAGCCACAAAGTAGCTTCCCCTACGAGTGAGAATAGAAATAATCAAAGTCTAATAGCATCTTGAGAAACTCTTGGTTGTCTGTATGCATTGTAGATTCAAGAGAAATCAATCACGTTCTGGTTTAGATCTTCACCAGACAAACCATTGAACAACCACTTCATGTTCAGACACTGCATCATCATGCTAGTAACATCAAATATAGCATTAGCTAGCAGTGGGGGTGGGAAAATGGCTCCTACGTAGCCATGTCACGACCCGAGCAGAGGCCCGGATCGTAGAAATGACACAAGGGACCCCGAGAGATCCCAAGTCGACCCATGACATAAGCATACATCTAACTCGTTTGATAAAATGAAGAAATCATCAATATCACTCAGTATAAGTCTAACATACATAACATCAGAATAAGAATCTGAAGCTAACACATACATAGGTCTGAAATGTCTCTAATCTGGACGAGTTGATGGGACAAGACCCCAACTAATCAAACAATACTAAAGCTAAAAATACATAAGGATCTAGATGTCAAAGGATGAGGACTCACCAACCAAGAATGTGCTAACTCTGACAATCGAATATGAGCGAGGCTGAGCCTGGGAGTTGGGTCTTGTATCAGAAACGATACAACATAAAAAATATATGGTCAGTACGTGGAATGTACCAAGTATGCAAGGTAAGTAAAATCGCTTAAGTAAAGTAAATCATTAAAAACATTTCATAACATATCGTAAGCTTTCAAATCTAAGAGGAAGAACTGCAAGCATTCATTCTGAAATTGTAATCTTATCATAATATGACCATAAATAACTTCATAACAACATAACTAACTCGAATGAATCAAAGCTGAAATGTTACATTTATAGAAAAGCTGAACAATGTGTCAAACCTTGCTTTAAGAACATGCATGTTTAAAGTAATAATTATAAGTAATGGATATGAAAATCTGAATCATATACACAATGGGAGACTCGTCACTTAACCGACATACCATGATAGAGCTTACGTGGTCCCGACTATCACACTCAAGTGGCCAGAGCCGGCCAAAAGCTTGCTAGGGCTAAGGACGCTATCATGATACTAATATCAAGCTCATAGGACATTAGGGACTGAGATAGCTCATAAGGGAGGTCCCAATAACATAATAGTATCAACCTATGTTGGTGTGTAGTTCTGGTGCATAGGGTGATCGACCTTTACCCCGCTCGGTGCTAAAATCTTCTCCCAAAACATGCAATGCTTTACATCGTATAAAACGTAGCTCAACTTCATTTATTTATGAAGCTCAACAATGATATCATGCATCAACTCAACATCGTATGAAAATGAAGCTCATACATCCGAATTATGAATTCATGCATGTGAGAAGCATTATTTCAAAACATACCACAAGCTCAAATATAAGTGGGTGCATATACTCCAAAACCATGTGGTAAGCTTTCTTTAGAGATACTACATCATCATACTTGATATATGGTCCTTGCCCAAAATTTTATCATGGTTGGATCTACTCAATTCATTTTGAAAACAATATCATAATCATGGGTAGCTTTAGACACATGCTTTTCATCATCAAAACTCATCATCATCATACATTCATCATCATTATCGTCTATCATGAACTTCTCATCCATGGGCATTTAAATGTCATAATTTAGAAAACACAATTTTTAAGTGTAAATAATTTAAAATCTGCCGAAGCTTCACAATTCATCTACAGAAACATAATTTTATCGTACCCACATATAGAAATTGAAGAATTATGCAATTGGGTAAAACCTCATAACTTGATCATACGAATTTATTATACTTAGATGGATATTGGGCGTGGGTTGGAAGAAAACACCCACTCATAACCCTATATACGCGGAAGGGATGATTTTATCACTTCTCTAATTGCCCAAGATGAGACTCCCATGGAAACCTTCAAACTTGCTCCAAATCCCCTCTTCAAACCCTCAAGCTTGCATTCATGGAATAAAATAGCTAAGAATAGGTTTTCGCCTCTTAAAACCCTGTAAACCGAGCCTTAAACAACGTAGTATATGTCTTAGGAAATTAGGAATTATGAAAATACCCTTACTGAATTTGCAAGAAAACACTGCCAGGTGGTCCGAACGGATGACCTGACAGATCATCACTGAGGGGAACGACTCGTCATGTTGCTCGTTGAGTACACTGCCTTCCTGGACTCCTGGGTCCGTAACGACTAACATAACGGCTCGTTAGGAGTGGCCATGACTCGTGGTCACCAGTCATCAAGTTCACTACCTCAATCACATCCCTTCACATATAATTCATCCCACGACCCACACCACGACTGGTTACCTGACCCAACGAGTCATGGTCAGCTTCTGTCAAGTACACTGGTCTTACCTCTTCTATTTTCCTTCTCCCTTACCCCACGGTTGGCCCAACAACTCGTGGGGTCTGACCACGAGTCGTTTCCACGCCTATGGGGAACCCTTTTTTCTCTAAAATTCCAAACACTCCCCTGACCTCCTCACGAGTCACCTGACGACTCATGGGCTATCCTCACGAGTCATCCAATGACTCATTCTATGCCTGCAATACCTGTTTTACATTTTCCCTGTCTTGACTCCTGGGTCTAATCCTTGGGTTCCCGGGGTATTAGAATATCTCCCCCTTGGGAACATTCATCCTTGAATGTTAGCAACACATAGAAAACTCAGAAATATGCAATCATCATATGCAAATACTGATTATTTAAACCAAAAACTGACTGAACTACCTCTGGAAAGAACTACATTGCTGAATTGAATTCAGGCATCACATACATCTATCATAACATAAAACAAACTTGTGCACATGAACATCGAAGATTATTAGAGAATTAGGGCAAAACTGATACCTCAAACTGAAATTGAGCCGGTAGGGAACAGGTGAAGGTATTTATCAATCATAGTCGCTTCAGCTTCCCACTTAGCTCCCTCAACATGCTAATTTCTCCATAATACCATTACCAAACCTACTTCTTTGTTCCTCAGCCTCTGAACCTGACGATCCAAGAATGCAACTGGAATTTACTCATAACTGAGGCTATCTCCCTCACCAACACTTTCCACCGGGAAAACTAAAGATGGATCACCAAAGAACTTTTTACAAGATTGATACATGAAAGACGGGATGACCTGAAGATTACTCTGATCTCAAGTCCAATTCATACACTACCTTACCAACTTTTTCCATAACTCGGTAGGGACCAACATAGTGGGACTGATTTTTCCTTTCTTTCTGAACCGCATGACTCCCTTCATGGGAGACACCTTCAGAAATACCCAATCGTCCACGTCGAACTCTAACTCTATCCTTCTCACATCAGCATATGACTTTTGACGACTCTGAGTGATTTTAATCCTGTCCCTTATCAACTGAAATTTCACAAAGCCTCATGCACTGAATCATGTCCTATCATAGTTGCCTCACCAACCTCAAACCATTCAATGGGCGATCCATACCTCCGCCCATAAGGAGCCTCGTACGGTGCCATCTGGATGCTTGAGTGATAGCTGTTATTGTAAGAAAACTCGATCAAGGGCAAGTAATCATCCCAACTACCTTTGAAATCCATCACACAAGCTCTCAACATGTCCTCGAGAGTTTGAATTCTCCGCTCTGCCTGACCATCCATTTGCGGATTAAGTGTTGTCCTGAGTTTATCCTGAGTCCCAAGCCCTTTTTGGAAAGACTGCCTAAACTGAGAGGTAAACTGAGTACCTCAGTCTGAGATAAAAGACTCTACATAACGTAGCTTTCATACACCCTAGGACACTTCAAACCTATTGCTTTGATACCAAGTTTGTCATGACCCCAGCGGAGCCCTGGATTGTAGACATGGGACAAGGGGCCCCAAGAGACCCGAAGTCGACCCATTGCATAAGCATACATCTAACTCATTAAATAAACTGAAGAAATCATCAATATAACTCAGCGGAAGTCTAACTCAACATAACATCACAATAAGAATCTGAAGCTAACACATACCTAAGTCTGGAAAGCCTCTAATCTGGATGAGTTGATGCGACAAGACCCCTAACAAACTCAATAATACTGAAGGTGAAAATACATAAGGAAATTGAATGTCTAGCCCTTGAAGGATGAGGACTCACCAACCAAGAAGGTGCAAACTCTGACAAGCGACTACGAGCGAGGCTGAGCCTGGGAGCTGGGTCTTGTATTATGAAACGATACAACATAGAAAGTATGTGGTTAGTATGTGGAATATACCGAGTATAAAAGGTAAGCAAAACCGCATAAGTAAAGTAAATCATTTAAAAATTTTCATAACATATCATAAGCTTTCAAATTTGTGAGGAAGAACTGCATGCATTCATTTTGAAATTGTAATCTTATCATAATATGACCATGCATAGCTTCATAACATCATAACTAACTCGAATGACTCAAAGTTGAAATATGACATTTATAGAAAAGTTGAACCATGAGTCAAAACCTTACTTTTAGAACTTTCATATTTAAAGTAATAATCTTGAGTAATGAATATGAAAATCTGAATTATATAGACAATGAGAGACTCGTCACTTAACCGGCATACCACAATAGAGCTTACGTGGTCCCGACTATCCCACTCAAGTGGGCAGAGCCGTCTAAAACCTTGTCAGGGTTAAGGACCCTATCATGATATCGATATGAAGCTCATGGGCCATTAGGACCGGGGATAGCTCACAAGGGAGGTACCAATAACATAATAGTATCAACCTACGTTGGCGCGTTGTAATGGGGCATAGGGTGATCCACCCTTAGTCTGCTAGGTGCTAAAATCTTTTCCCAAAACATGCAATGCTCTACATTGTATATAACAAATCTCCACATCGTCTATTGATGAAGCTTAATAATGATATCATGCATAAACTCAACATCATATGAAAATGAATCTCAATGATAACATACATCTCAATTATGAATTCATGACTATGAGAAGCTTTATTTCAAAACATACCACAAGCTCAAATATAAGTGGGTGCATCAACTCCAAAACCATGTGGTAAGCTTACTTTAGAGATACTACATCATCATACTTGATATGAGGTCCTTGCCCAAAACTTTATCATGCTTGGATCTACTCAATTCATTTTTAAAATAATATCATAATCATGGATAGCTTTAGAAACATGCTTTTCATCATCAAATCTCATCATCATCATACATTCATCATCATTCTCTTCCCTCATGAACTTCTCATCCATGGGCATTAAATTTCATAATTTAGAAAACATAATTTTTGATTGAAAATAATTTAAAATCTGCCCAAGCTTCACAATTCATCAACAGAAACATAAGTTGATCATACCCATGTATAGAAATTGAAGAATTATGCAATTGGGTAAAACCCCATAACTTGATCATAGGAATTTCTTATACTTAGATGGAGATTGTGCATAGGTGAGGGAGGAAACACCCACTCATAACCCTACATACCTGGAAGAGAAGATTTTACCACTTCTCTAATTGCCCAAGATAAGATTCCTGTGGAAACCTTCAAACTTGATCAAAATCCCCTCTTCAAAATCTCAAGCTTGCATGCATGGAATGAAATAGCTTATAATAGGTTTTCCCCTCTTAAAACCATGTCAGACGAGCCTTAAACAATGTAGTATAAGTCTTAGAAATTTAGGAATTACGAAAAGACCTTTACTAGATTCGCAGAAAAACACTATCAGGTTGTCCTAAAGTACGACCTAATGGATTGTCATTGAGGGGAACGACTCGCCATGTTTCTTATTGAGTACATTTCCTGCCTAGACTCCTGGTCCCGTAAAGACGAACATAATGACTCGTTAGGAGTGGCCACGACTTGTGGTCACCAGTCGTCCAGTTCAATGCCTCAATCACATCACTTCACATGTAATTCATCCCACGACCCATACCACGACTCGTTACCTATCCCAACGTGTGGTGGTCAGCTTCTGTCAAGTATACTGGTCTGACCTCTTCTATTTTCCTTCTCCCTTACCCCACGGTTGATCCAATTACTCATGGGGTCTGACCAGGAATCATTGTCATGCCTATGGGGAACCCTTTTTCCTCCAAACATCCCAACTCTCCCCTGGCTTCCCCATGAGTCACCTGATGACTCGTGGGCTTTCCTCACGAGTCATCCAAGGACTCATTCTGTGCCTACAACAATAGTTTTACATTTTCCCCATCTTGACTCCCGGGTCTAATCCTTGGGTTACCGAGGTATTACAAGCCAACTTTCTCTCGGTCAAACACCCCCTCAAAGAGCACATTCATTACAATATTATGTCTATAATGACAAGGGGTTTTTTCAATTCCTTTCTTTCAAAGCAACAACAAAATTTGTCGTCTCAACTCTCCTAGCTATTTCAACTTGTCGGGCTTTTTCTACCAAGCGCAACTTCAATTTTTTGCGCCTCAGTCATCTCCTCCGGTGGGAGATTAATTTGTGCCATAGGGTTAACCATTATAACTTCACAATTAAAAAAGAAAATAAAAATGTAAATTATGACATAAAGGCTACAAGCCAAATTTAAACACCAATTAATTATTTTAACAATGTATTCCCCACCAACGGCACTAAAATTTTATAATGCCTAAATTAAACTCTCAATGAAGCATAAAGAGGTCACTATCAAATTGTAACACCCCAACACTTTCCTAGATCAGACTCAAACCTTGCAAGAAAAATCTAGAAGAAAACCATAAAAGTTGCCTCAGAATGATTGAGACAACGAGTCGTGGTCAGATCCAACGACTCATTGTATCAGTCGTGGTCAGCAATGCTTGGTCCTTCGGGAATCCACGGGACAAGGAACAACCCATTGTGAGAAAAAATGATTCATCCTATCACTCATTAGTTCCCTAGCTCAGAACTCCTTTTCCAGGACGCCACAACTTAACCAATGAGTTGTCATCAGAAACAATGACTCATGGTGTGAGTTGCTGGTTGAGAATCCCAGAAATCCTTTTTCAGTGACAACGAGTTGTAGCAACGACCCGTTGTCTCACTCAACGAGTCGTTGTGACCAGCCATCGTGTCAAGCCAGAGATATATTAGAAATTTTCTAGTGAAGGTAACGACTAGACACAATGACCCGTTGCGTCCACCAATGAGTCGTTGTGTTGCCAATTGCCAAACCTTTTAGATTTTCTCATCCAGTGACCCAGATCCCAGACAGTAGGACCATCCACTTATTCCAACGAGTCATGATGTCAACCAATGACTCGTTGAGTGACCCATTGGTCCCCAGTCGAGCGATTTGCCGGATTTTATTCTAGGTTTTTTGGTAAATTCTTGGCCTTTTTAACTTAAAACCCTATCACTTTGGGCTCGTTTAGGAGGTATTTAAATGGATATAAAAACATTCCCCCTTCATTCTAGGTATGTGGAAAGTCAACAAGGGAATTGTTCTTCCCTTATGTCCCCATAACCCTTCTCTAATTCTTCTATCAGTTATAGCCATGTGGATTCGAAATGTAGAAAGTTTTCAGAAAAAATTATTTGAGATTTCATGTGAAATATTATTCATGATATTAGATTGTCATTTATTTCCTATTTCTAGAAATTTTGTGAAACTTGTATCTAGTGGAGTGATTTAGCCCTAGTTCTTAGTCCGATAAAATTAGAATCTTTCGGGTTGGATTAGTTTTCCCTGTAGCTTGATTCTAGAAATTTTGGGATTCCCATATTATTAGTATATGTTGAAATCTCAGTTAGATGCAGGTTAGTCCAGTCTTAGTCAAATTAGTAGCATACTAAGTATTGTCCAGAAATGTTAGCTGATCAGTTTGACTACAGTCTTTTCTTGAGGTGTCAGTGGTGCCTCCCAGTTGCCAGTTATTAGAATCAAATATCAGATTTTAGTTGTTCTTTAGACAGTTATGACACTTCTAGATAAGTAGCTCTTACCAGTCTTAGCTCCCTCACCTTCAGAATTCAGTTTGTTCTTTAGACAGTTACGATGCATCCAGATAAGCAACTCTAGCCAGTCTTAAAACATCAGTTACAGAATTTGGTTCGATAAGACTCTCATGGTACTTGTATATAGGCATTTGTGACTTAGTCTTGAGCAATAGTTTTGAGCTATCATCTTAGTAGTCAGTCTAGGACTATCTAGTGGGAGTAGGACTTACCACTGAGCAGACCAAGGCTCCATCTCACCCAGGTTCCCAGAACTACATTGCCACCATAGGTTATTTTATTGTCCCTGTGGTCCCAGAATTATGATCTCCTAGTTCATGCCATTATACCCTAGAAAGGTATATTGGGTCCTACCGATGGGGTGTATACATCGGACTCCACGTCAAGCTCACATGGTTATATGTCGGTTATAGACTATCCCACTAGTTAGTTCAATCTTATATTAGCTTAGCTTAGAAAAGTTTCAGTTTACTCAATTCAGTACAGTTAGTTCAGATCTGTATCTCAGACTCAGGGCATGTGTATGACCAATCAGACAGTGACATTTTGATTATTTTAGTATATTTCAGTTTATTCAATTTCAGCATTTCAGTTGGTCATTACATGTCATTACAGTTCAGTTATTTAATCCTTATGTTATATTTTCTCCCACTTACTCGGTACATTCAAAGTACGGACGCATACCTCCTATGTTGTATTGTATTATGATCGGCAAGGACTGGCTGATCAGATTATTCCCACGAGAGGTCTGGCGGTACTAGCCGCCCATAGTAGTAGCAACAACAGTAGTAGAGGGTTCTAGAACCCACTTAAGCTAGCACACCTACTTTCTGGTCCAACAAGGATCAAAGGGGTGGAGCATCTGGCTCAAAGTTCCGGAGTCACAGTGCCAGTAACCTCTTCCCAACTTGACCTAATGTGGCAAGAATAATCCAGGGGAATTCCTTCAGGACTGATAGGGTTGCTTTGGGTGTGGACAACTTGGTCATCGGCTCAAAGAATGCCCGTCAGCAGGATGGTGGAGATCTCAACCCACCGCTTCAGCAGCTCCAGCAGGCCGACACTTCAGGAACGGATGGCGGCCAGCGCCAAAACCTTTTTTATGCTTTGTCCTCTCGTCAGGATTACAAGAGCTCACCTGATGTGATCACTAGTATGTTACGTCGTTTCCATCTATGTGTATGCCCTACTAGATCCAAGAGCGACCCTATCGTTTCTGACTCCATATGTAGGTGTCCAGTTTGATATCAGTCAAGAAGTCCTCTCTAAACCATCCTCAGTCTCTACCACAGTTAGTGAGTCAGTTAGAGTCAGTCAGGTGTATAGAAACTGCTTAGTCTAAATCTTTAATAAAGTCATTCCAGCTCATCTCATAGAGTTAGATATGGTTGACTTCAACCTCATTCTTGGAATGGATTGGTTACACTATGTTTATGGCTCAGTCGGCTCCAGAACTACAGTTGTCAGATTTCAGTTCCCTAATAAGCCAATTCTAGAGTGGACGGACAGTAATTCAGCATCTAAGGTCAGTTTATTTCCTACCTTAAGGCCAAAACGCTTATTTCTAAAGGGTTCATTAATCATCTAGTTCGAGTCAAAGATTCCATCTCTGAGGCCCCAAATATCCAGTCAGTTCTAGTTGTCAGCGAATTCCCTGATGTGTTTCTCGGAGATCTTTTCGGAGTTCCTACTGAGCGGGAAATAGACTTCGGCATAGGCCTTCTCTTAGACATTCAGCCCATCTCCATCCCTCCTTATAGAATGGCTCCACCTCAGCTTAAGGAGTTGAAGGAGCAGCTAAAAGACCTCCTTGATAAGGGTTTCATTAGGCCCAACATCTCTCCATGGGGTGCTCCAGTATTATTCATGCGAAAGAAAGAAAGCACCCTCAGAATATGTATCGACTATCGTTAGTTGAATAAGGACACAATTAAGAATAGGTACCCCTTACCCAAGATTGAAGACTTGTTTGATCAGCTACAGGGAGCTAGTTGTTTCTCTAAGATAGATCTCAGGTCGGCGTATCATCAGCTAAGAGTCAGGGAATGTGACATACCGAAAACAACTTTCAAACTCGGTATAGTCACTATGAATTCGTGGTTATGTCCTTCAGATTGACTAATGCCCCGCAACTTTCATATACCTGATGAACAGGGTATTCAAGCCATATTTATACATGTTCGTCATTGTATTTATTGACGACATTCTGGTATACTACAGAAGTGAGGAAGAACATGCTAACCATCTGAGGTTAGTGCTACAGATGCTCAGAGATTGCCAATTGTTCGCTATGTTTCGCAAATACGAATTTTGGTTGGAGTACATGACTCTCCTTGGTCACATGGTATCGAGTGAGGATATTTAGGTAGATCCTCAAAAGATAGCAATGGTGAAAGACTTTCCCAGACCAACATTCCTAACCAAAATCAGAAGTTTCTTGGGCCTGACCAGCTATTACCGACTTTTTGTGGAAGGTTTTTCCTCTATTGCATCTCATCTGACTAGGTTGACTCAAGAAAAGGTAAAATTTCAGTGGTTAGATATGTGTGAGGAGAGTTTTCAAGAGTTGAAGACTCGACTCACACCTCTCTAGTGTTAACCTTGTCGGAATGAACGGATGGGTTTGTAGTGTATTGTGAAACTTCCAGAGTTGGAATTGGTTGCATTTTGATGCAGCGGGGCAAGGTGATAGCTTATGCCTCCAGAAAGCTCAAGGTTTATGAAAAGAACTATCTGACTCATGACCTTGAGTTGGCGGCAGTGGTGTTTGCGTTGAATATATGGAGGCACTACCTTTACGGGGCTCACATGGATGTTTTCACTGATAAAAAGAGCCTTTAGTATGTGTTCAGTCAGAAAGATTTAAATCTCTATCAGAGAAGGAGGCTGGAGCTATTAAAAGACTATGACATGAATGTGCTGTACCACTGGGGCAAAGCCAATGTGGTGGTTGATGCCCTAAGCAGGATGTCTATGGGGAGCGTGGCTCATGTTGAAGAGAGCAAAAAGGAACTGGCAAAGGATATTCACAAGTTAGCTCGGTTGGGAGTTTAGTTGGTTGATTCAGCTAAGGGCGGAATAGTGGTGCAGAGTGGATAAGATTCCTTGTTGGTAGTTGAAGTTAAGTCAAGGCAGGATGAAGATCCCATACTGCTTAAGCTAAAGGAAGAAATTCTTAGAAAAGAAGTGGAGTCTTTCTACCAAGGGGGAGATGGTGTACTCCGTTATTAGGGTAGGTTATGTGTGCTGGATGTGGGTGACCTGAGGCAGCAGATACTGGCTGAAGCATACAGTTTGAGATATTCTATCCACAGGAGCTACTAAGATGTATCGTGATCTACGGGATATTTACTGGTGGATTGGCATGAAAAGAGATATAGCAGAATTTGTGGCTAAGTGCCCGAATTGCCAGTAGGTTAAGGTGGAACATCAAAGAACGGGAGGTATGACTCAAGATATAAGCATACCACAAGGAAGTGGGAAGAAGTGAATATGGATTTATTACAGGTCTACCTCGTACTCGTTGACCGCATGATTCAATCTGGGTGATAGTAGACCGGATGACCAAATCAGCACATTTCCTCCTAGTTAAAAGTATAGACTAAGCCGAGAATTATGCTAGGCTTTATATCCAGGAGTTGGTTAGATTGCATGTGGTGCCCTTGTCCATTATTTTAGATAGAGGTACCAAGTTCACTTCACATTTGTGGAAATCATTTCAGAAAGGACTCGGTACCCAGGTCTATCTCAGCACAACTTTTCCCCCACAGAAAGACGGATAAGCTGAGCGGACTATCCAAACCTTGAAAGATATGCTGAGAGCACGTGTGATTGATTTCAAGGGCAATTGGGATGATCACCTACCTATCATCGAGTTTGCGTACAAACAAAAACTACCATTCTAGTATCCAGATGGCCCCGTTTGAGGCATTATATGGTAGGAGATGTAGGTCTCCTATAGGGTGGTCTGAGGTTGGTGAAGTTACCTTGATATGGCCAGACTCAGTTCACGAAGCTATGCAGAAGGTGCAACTTATAAGAGAGAGGTTGAAAACAGCACAAAGCCGTCAGAAATCCTATGCTTATGTGAGGAGAAGAGAGTTAGAGTTTGAAGTGGATGATTTGTTTTATCTAAAAATTTCACCCATGAAAGGGGTGATGAGGTTTGGGAAGAAAGAAAAACTCAGTCCGAGATATGTGGGACCCTACAGAATTCTTAAGCGAATTGGCAGTGTGGCATATGAGTTAGAACTACCTCCAGAGTTAGCATTTGTGCACATAATCTTCCATGTGTCACTATTGAAGAAGTGCATCAGTGATCCAAATTTAGTTGTTCCACTAAACAGAGTGGGAATAAAATATAGTCTCTCTCACGAAGAGGTCCCAGTTCAGATCTTTGACTATCAAGTTCGTAAGCCGAGAAATAAGGAAGTTGCTTCAGTAAAAGTCTTGTGGAGGAACTAGCTAGTTGAGGGAGCCACATGGGAGGTAGAAGCAAACATGATTGCCAGATACCATCACTTATTCCCTTCCAGCTCAATTCCAGCATCAGGTACTAAATCCATCCTCAGTACTTTGTTTAGTTCCGTACTCATCACATCTATTCAGATTTTCAATGTGCATTCTAGTTGCATCAGTTAAGTTAGCATGGTTAAGTCAGTTACTCCATTAAAAACTAGCTCATAGTCTCAGTTTGGGAGTTTTAGCTCTTTTCCCAAGTTTTCCAGCAGTTTTAGTCTTCATTCAAGGACGAATGATCCCAAGGGGGAGATATTGTAGAACTCCGAAACTTTTGTAAATCAGACTCAGACCTTGAAAGAAAAATCCAGAAGAAAACCAAAAACGTTTCCTTAGAACGACTGAGACAACTAGTCGTGGTTAGCTCTGACGACTTGTTGTGTTAGTCGTGGTCAGTAATTCTTGTTCCTTCGAGAACCCATGGGACAAGGAATGACCTTTTGTGAGAAAAAATGAGTCATCCTATCACTCATTGGTTCCCTAGCTCAGAACTCCTTTTCGAGGACCCCACGATTCAACCAACGAGTCGCCGTCAGCAACAACGACTCATAGTGTGAATCATTGGTTGAGAATCCCTGAAATCCTCTTCAGTGACAACGAGTGGTACAAACTACCCATTGTCTCACACAACGAGTCTTTGTAACTACCCATAGTGTCAAGTCAGAGATTTTTTGAAATTTTTCAATGGAGTTAACGATTGGACACAACAACCCATTGTGTCCACCAACGAGCTGTGTTGCCCGTTGGCAGACCTTTCAGATTTTCTCATCCAGTGACCATGGGAGGAACCAAAGACCTATTGGTTCATCCAATGAGTCGTGGTTTCTCCCATTGCCAAATTTAGTGACCCAGAACAAAGATAGCAGGACCAACGACTGGTCCCAATGAGTTGTGGTCTCAACCAATGACTCGTTGATTGACCCCTTGGTCCCCTGTCGGATAGTTTGCCAGATTTTATTCCAGGGTTATTTTTGTAAATTCCTAGCCTTTTTATCTTAAAAGACTGTCATTTTTTTCTCGTTTAGGAGGGATTTAAAGGGATCGAATGACATTCCCCCTTCATTCCACTCATTCCCTCAAGTCTAAAGCATAGAAACAGTCGGGAACTCCTAGATCGAGAACTAGGGATCTTTGTCAGTTGCAGAAATTCAAGCTTTTTCTCAAGGGATTTCTCATCCAGGTATGTGAAAATTCAACAAGGGAATTCTTCTTCCCGTGTGTCCCCAAAACCATTCTCTAATGCTTTAATTAGTTACAACCTTGTGGATTCAAAACGTAGAAAGTTTTCAAAAAAAATTCTTTGAGATTTCAAGTGAAATATTATTCATGACATTAGATTCTTATTTATTCCCTATTTCTAGAAATTTTGTGAAACTTGTATCTAGTGGTGTGATTTATCCTTAGTTCTCAGTTCGGTAAAATTTGAATCTTGTGGGGTGGATTAGTTTTCCCTGTAGTTTAATTCTAGAAGTTTTGGGATTCACATATTATTAGTATATGTTGAAATCTCATTAAGATGCATGTTAGTCTAGTCTGAGTCAGATTATTAGCATACTCAGTATTGTCCAAAACTGTCAACTGATCAGTTTGACTACAGACTTTTCATGAGGTGTCAGTGGTGCCTCCCATTTATCAATTATTAGACTCAGGTATAAGATTTTAGTGGTTCTTTAGACGGTTAAGAAACTTCTAGATAAGCAGCTCAAACCATTCTTAGGACCCTCAGCTTCAGATTTCAGTTTGTTCTTTAGATGGTTACGACACTTCCAGATAAGCAGCTCTGGCTAATCTTAGAGCATCAGTTACAAAATCCAATATCATAAGACTCTCAGGGTACTTCAAGATAGGTATTCCTAACTTAGTCTTGTGCCGCAATTTTGAGCTATCAACTTAGTAGTTAGTCTAGGACTATCCAGTAGAAGTAGGACTTAGCACCGAGCAGACCGGGGTTTCAGCGCACCCAAGTTCCCAGAACTTCGTTGCCACCATAGGTTGTTTGGTTGGCCCTATGTCCCTAGACTAGTGAACACCCAGTTCATGAATTTATACCCTGGAAAGGTATATTGGATCCTACCGATGAGGTGTATACATCGTACTCCACATCTAGCTCACATGGTTATATATCGGTTATAGACTCTCCCACTAGTCAGTTCAGTCTCAGATTAGCTCTGCCAAGAACAGTTTCTGTTTACTCAGTTCAGTACAGTTAGTTCAAATCAGTAACTCAGACTCAGGGCATGTCTATGACCATTAGACACATTTATTTTGACCATTTCAGTATATTTCTATTTATTAAGTTTCAGCATTTCAGTTGGTCATTACATGTCATTACAGTTCAGTTATTTATTCCTTATATTATATTTTCTCCCACTTACTCGGTACAATGAAAGAACCAACGCATACCTCCTATGCTATATTTTATTATGATACAGGCGCAGGTTCTCAGCCTCAGCACCACTAGTAGATCTTCTTCAGGTGATATTAGTTGTATCAGTGGCGAGTCCTCATCTTTCGAGGATGGTGTTTATTCTCTTCAGTTATTTTCATTTAGTTAGACTTTAGAGTTTGCTGGGGGCTTGTCCCAGCAACTCATTAGTTGTAGATGGCTTTCAGACATAGATTCATACTTTCAAATGTATAAGCTTTTATTATTCAATTTTCTTAACGGTTTTATTATTTAAGCTTTCACTATGATTACTCAAATTACCAGTGTTATGATAGACAATGGGTTAGCTTGGGGTTACTTGTGACTCCAAGTATCGTGTCGCGTCTAGGGTGTAGACTCGGGTCGTCACACAAATATAGTTACCCAACTAGGTTGGGGTTGATCCTATTGGGAATAGGGAAGAAATAGTATGTTAATAATGAATAAATCAACCTATAGTAAACATTTTGGAATGGGGGTTGCATATAAAAATAAAAAGTAATCCTAAACTACGATTGAGTTGTTATCAAATTAATGAG
>JACEIK010000927.1:179467-189610 GCA_018107945.1 Datura stramonium
CTTTAAGTTGTTTGAATTACTTTTAATATTTAAAAATCTAATAGAAATTAAAATTTATCTTTTAAAAAATAATTATACGTTGAATAAAATTACACTTATAACTCAAATCAATATCTTGTTTAGGACTTTTGAAATTAAAATTTGAAAAAAGGGTTGTCACTCCCAAAACTGGGGAGAGCGTGACTGACTCCCAATAGCTAACTGATCGGGAAGATGATAACATCCAAAAAACTCTCCCGTTAGGGAGGTGACTACAATTGTGTCACAACCCAGGCTTGAAGCCCATGCCAACAAACGGGACCTAGAATCACGAATGACTCCAAGCTAACCCATGGTACATACATAGCATGACTTAAGAGCGTAATCAAGTGGAAAATAACATAAGCATGGATATTTGGAAGTCTAAATATATAAAGCATAAATTAAAGCGATAATATCACAACACTGAGTCAATAAGATAAACATGCTAAGTCTATGTATGAGAGCCTCTTCTATCTGATGTGATGCTGGGACACACCCCTAGATAACTCCACGTCTGAAACTAAAACAAAACATAACAAGCATAAACTGATAGCCGTCCTCGGATTATGAGGACTTACCTAAAGCTGGATGGAGCTAAATTAAGAGAGTGCGAGCTAGTGACGAAACTAGGATGGATCACTCGAACCTATATCATGAGATTATATAACATAGAGTATGCATTCAGTACTTGAAATATACTGAGTATTTAAGGTAAGTAAAATATTCTAGTAAACCGATAGTATAAAAAATCATGCATATAAATCAAAAGGATAGTGAGAGTAAGGATAACATGCTTTAAACCACAAATCCAAAATATTCATGAGAATAAGCTATTTATTGCAATCTAAACATAATGTCCCAAGGTTTAGAAATAGAGATCATATAATTTGTAATGACTGAAATCATAAGTGAAAGCTGATAAACTGATGAATGGGTCAAGTATGTTATAAAAATATAATATCATAAGTCATGACCATGAGTAACTGAAAACATGAGGAATAGTTGGAGATACTTATATGTAACTTCGGAAATCGTTACGGGGTGTTTAAGGGAATAGAACACATAAAAATTTAGCTAAGGATGAGATACGAAGGTTGTGTAAACAAAATAAGTATAGGACTGTGCTTTTTGGGGTAGCTACTGGTTCAGGGGACCACTACAGCAGTGGGATTTCCGCAGCAGTGAATCGTAGTAGTGGTCAGAGTCTCGCCAAGGTTGAAATTGAGGAGTTACCATCTGGAGCACCACAGCGGCCCTATGACCCATGATATAGTGGGTTCACTATAGCAGAAAGGTAACCGCTGTAGCAGACGAAGGGAATAAGAAAGTGGGTTTAAGTGGGAATTACAGGGTTTTCACCCTATTATTTTCAAAAACGCGATCAAGAGGTCTAGAGGAAGAAAAAACCTTCTAGAGCTGTAATCCCCTCACCTAAGGTAAGATTTTCGATTCTCTATCTCTAAACTAAGTGATTTTGGTCCTAGAATCTTTGTAGGCCTTTAATGGTGGAAGTTTGTAGAGGAAGAACCCTAGGTTGTTAAACTAGGTTTGGAATGGTGGAGTGATTTGGGTAATGTTGAATCGTATTGATCATGCCCTTAAAATTGCATGTCATGAATAAAGGTTATGCGAGAATTATAGGCCTAAAACTTAGAAGAATTGAGGTCTTACTCTCAAAATCACTCCAATGGGAGGGTTTGATCTGTTAGGCTATAAATTGAAGGGTAACTAACGAATTACTCTTGTATTGTAGATTTCGCGCATTCTGAAGCATTGAGGAAGGGAAAGGCTCTCGCGAAGTAAATAAATTGTTACCTCCAGATCGAGGTAGATTACGGTTTATAGGGATAGACCTATATAATGGCAGGTATAGTGAGCAATGTTGATATATGATTGGTTTTTGGACGTTTATGTGATATGTGAGCCTATTGTTGTTAATCTATCATAAGAATGTTACTAAAATGTGATATTTAATTGTGACGATTTGTTAAATAATGGTGTATAGTCTAATGAATGGTTAGTAAAGTGATCATACTCTGTTAACGAGAGGATAGTTAATTGATGATGCATTATTTGAGAAGTATATTGTAACTTTCTGTATGATACAATGATTCACTTGACATATTTTATGAGGATGATTAATGAAAATATTTTAACATCTTAATGTTGAGTGGCTCGTGTCTGAGGGTAGCATCTGGAAGAGTATATTAGTTGGAGCGGGTGCCACGCTGGCACAGTATATAGATTTCTAGTGTCCCCTGCTGGTCATGACTGGTTGGGCATAAATAATACCCACTAGCATGTGTGTACATGATTCATGTGGTGGAGTGTTAAGGGGAGATGACGGAGGCTGTGCCCGTCATGTTACCCTTGGTTGTATTATTTGCTTATTGTTTGTGATTTCATTTATGTTCATGAGGTGGATGTGAAATATATTACAAGAATGTGCTAACTTACTGTGGATATTATGCTAATTGATAACAATGAACATATTGTTAATGCTAAGTGTGACTTCGTCACCATGTGTAGTTATTGAGTGGTTGTCGTTGTGATTAAATGAGGATTGTAGCTCTAAATGGATATTGTGATTGCTGTCAATTATGGTTGTTTGATGGATTCATGGAGTATGTGAAATGATAATGGAATAACGAGAAAGGAGCAGTGTGTCGAACTACTGCCTAAGCAATGCTGCGGCAGTGGAACCATTTCCATTACGACGAGACCGCAGCGGCGGACAAGTGACCACTGCAGCGAGAGGCCTAATCCAGTGAGTAGGCCGACTGATTCATGAGTAGAACTAGTGTTCATCAAATGGCTTGTAATTCTGATTAAAGTTGAGGACCTTTTTTGTATCTCTATTTTTGTACATATTTTTTATTATGTATGGTCGGCCGATGATGCCTACCTATACTGTGTCATTTACTGACCCTGCCCTTGCATTATTTTCTGAGAACAGAGTTTGAGCCCGACAGTTCTTCGCGCCCTCACCTATGAGCCAACAGCTTTTGTGAATCAAGAAGGTGAACAAATGAGAATGCTGATCATTCCTTTCTTGCAGATGTCTTTCTATCAGACATTCCAACATTTTTTTTGTTTTAATTCCTTATCTTGTAATAAATTAGACTTTTGGTGCAACGACAATTAGGTTCTGGGAAGCTGCTTATTTGGTTTTAGTACACGCATTGTAATAATCTAAAATTGTTTTTTTTATAGTTGATTTCCTTATCATGAATGTTTTGATTATGGGTGTAGTACCGGAGGGTTAGTATGGGTGCCAATCACGGTTATTTCGGGTTTTAACAAAGTTGGTATCAGAGCCAGGGTTCGTTGATCTTAGTGCACTAGGATGGGTCTATAGAGTCTTGAGGATCGGTGCGGAGACGTTCGTAACTTATGTTTGAGAGGCTACAAGAATTCAGGAAAACGCCCTCCTTCTTTCATTTCGTACGATTACTTGATTCCAATTGGTATCTGGTGATCCAAATTGGTATCTAAAAACTTTTCTTCTTTCCTTCTTAGATGGTGAGGGCACGTGCAAGAGGTGACAGAGACGCAGCACCTGAGCCAACAGTGGCGGCCCCAGCCTGCAGTAGAGAAAGGGGTAGAGGTCGTGGCTATAGACCCACTGCATCTAGAGGAGCGGATCATGCTCCTATGCTAATCCAAGTAATGTCTATATCTCCAGTGCCACCAGCAGTGCAGGAGCAGGTGGCAGTTGAGGTAGAGGTCCTGATGTAGGGAGAAGCTCCTGCCGCGCCAGCATTCTCTAAGGTCATAGCTCAGGTCCTAAACCTTTTGAGAAGCCTTATGGGTGCTGGGGAAGCGCTAGAAACTCCAGCGAGGCAGTAGTCAGGAATTCAACATGTAGCTACTGTGGCCTCATGAGTTGATTATACATCGAAGGTTGTGATATTTTCGAGGCCGGTGGCAAGACCAGCGATGATAGGGGAAGACAATGACTTATTTTTAAAGTTCGCCAAGATGAAGCCTCCCAGCTACTATGGTACGAAGGCAAAGGATTCTTATGAGTTTATCATGGATTGTCACAAACGACTTCATAAGATGGGAGTGGTGGAGAAGTATGTTTTTGAGTTCGTCACCTTCCAGCTGATGGGTGATGCAAAGCTCTAGTAGAGAGCTTTCATGGAGTGCTGACCAACAGGGTCAGCACCGTTCACGTGGACTCAATTCTAAACCACAATCTTGGATAAATGTGTTCCCCGCACTCTGAGGGATAGGAGGTGGGATGAGTTTGCTACCATTGAGCAAGGGAGCTCATTAGTTGTTGCATACGGGCTTGGTTTCACTCTTTGTACAGATATGCTCTACCCTTATTTTCCATTGAGGAAGAGAGGATCAGGTGGTTTGTTAAAGGCCTGAATGTGGGTCTCCAGGTACCAGCTTTGTAGATGGTCTCTTCGGGTAAGACTTTTCAGGAGGTGGTAGGGTACGTGAAGTCAGTTGAAGTGGTTAGATAGGAGGGTTATGCTAGAAATGCTGAGAAGAAGGCTTGGAGACTTGGATCTTTCAGTGGTTCTTATGTGAAGGCTCAAGCACCACACGGTTTCTCCAAGTTCCCTATTAAGTCTACCATGCAGGTGTCAACCAGAGGTCCACCAAGGGAAGCTCCGCGACTGTCTAGTTAAGTTGGAGGTACTTAGATGGTTCGTTCTGATTTTGGGGATCGTCCTATTACTTCTATTGTCGCTCAGAGACCAGTTATTAAGAATGTCTTTCATGAGTTTTTTGAGTAGGGACACATCCTTAGATGGTGCCCCAGGTTCGGATAGGGTGGATAGATTATTCCTCACCCAACTCCTCGAGCTTCGGCCCCAGCCGGGAGGGGAGGTAGTGCATTCCGTACAGATCGTCCACATTTGGGACGAGGTAGTCAGCTAGCTTCTATAGGTGGTGTTCAGCAGGGTACGGGACGTGCTCAGGTAGGTAGGGGTAGCACCCAGGAAGGTATAGAGGTGGCACAACCCAACTCGAGCGTTTCTTAGGATGGTAACCAAGCTCATTTCTATGCTTTTCCTGTTGGACCGAAGATAGAGCCTTCAGACACTGTTATCACAGGTATGATCTTCGTGGCTGATAGACTGGCTATTGTATTTTTTGACTTGGGCTCTACATTTTCTGATGTGTCGACTTATTTTACTTTGGGTCGTGACCTTGTGTGTGATATGCTTAATACTCCTATCTGTGTGTCTACTCCTGTTTTGTATTCTATGTTAGTGGATAGGGTTGTTTGTGACTGCATTATTTAATTCATGGTATTTCACACTCTGGTGTACCTAGTGATCTTAGACATGGTTGGTTTTGATATAATCTTTGGATTGAGTTGGTTGTCCTATTACCACGCCATTCTGGATTGCTATGCTAAGACTGCCACTATATCAGGTTTAGGGCCATCTAGGTTGGAGTTGAAGGGAATTTTAGCTGTACTCCTAGGAATCTTATTTCTTATATTTGTGCCTGTGAGTTGATAGAGCGGGGTTGTTCAGCGTATTTGGGGAATGTTCGGGCACTAGTTCAAATCGTCTTCCATAGAGTCGGTCCTGGTTGTTTGTGTGTTATTAGAGGTGTTCCATACATATTTTCCTGGCATACCGCCGGACTATGATATAGATTTTTTTATTGACCTGGAACCAAGAACCCGACTCATTTCTATTCCTGCATATTGAATGGAACCTGAATAGTTGAGAGAACTAAACGAGCAATTGTAGGAGTTGCTCAGTAAAGGTTCATTAGACCGAGTGTGTCGTTGTGGGTGCCCCAATTCTTTAAGTAAAGAACAAGGATGCTAGTACGTAGATGTGTATCGACTACCTCTAGTTGAACAAGGTATCTATTCAGAATAAGTACCCTTTTACTCGAATAGATGATTTGTTTCACCAGTTAAAGGGAGCCACTGTATTTTCAAAGATTTATTTGAGGTCAGGTTATCACCAATTGAAAATTCGGGTGGAAGATATCCCCAAGACATCCTTTCAGATAAAGTATAGACATTATGAGTTTCTTGTCATGTCATTCTGACTGACTAATGCTCCTGCTGCATTTATAAGCCTAATAAATGGTATTTTCAAACCCTACAGATATTCCATTGTTATTTTGTTTATTGATGATATCTTGGTGTCATCTAAGACAAAATAGTAGCACGAAAATATTTAAGGATTGTGTTGGGATTGCTAAAGGAGAAGCACTTTTCTGCCAAATTCACCGAGTGCGAGTTTGGGTTGGAATTAGTGTCCTTTCTAGGGCATGTGGTTCCTTATGAGGGAATCCAAGTTTATCCACAGAAGGTGGAGGTGTTCACAAACTTGGCAAGGCTGACTAATGTGATAGAAATCTAGAGTTTTGTGGGGCTGGCTAGTAACTACTGTCGGTTCGTTAAAAGATCGCCTCCATCACTTCAACATTGACCAGATTGACACAAAAGGATGTGCCCTTCCAGTGTCAGAAGAATGTGAAGCGAGCTTTCAGAAACTTAAGACCTTGCTAACCATAACACCTATTCTAGTGTTGCCCATGGAAGGTAGTGATTTTGTTGTGTATTATGATGCCTCACGGTTTGGATTGGGTGTTGTGTGGATGTAGGAAGGGCAGGTTATTGTGTATGCCTCAAGACAGCTGAAGGTGCATGATAACAAAAACCACACACATGATCTTGGGTTAGCAGCGGTGGTGTTCGCATTGAAAATTTGCAGGCACTATCCGTATGGAGCTCGATGTGAGGTGTTCTCAGATAATCGTAGCTTACAGTATGTATTCCTCCAGAAGGATCTCATTTTCAGGCAGAGGAGATGGATGGAGTTTCTTAAGGATTACGACATCACCATCTTATATAATCCATGAAAGCCTAATATGGTGGCAGATGCGTTAAGCAGAAAGAAGGTGAGTATTGGTAGCCTAGCTTGCTTGGAGGCTACGCAACGGCTTATGGCCGAGGAAGACCAGACTTTGGAAAACAACTTAGTAAGATTGTATCTAACCGAAACCAGTGGAGTGTTGGCCAACTTGGAGGCTAAATCCTTGTTGTTGGAGAAAATCAAGACCAGAGAGTTTGAAGATGAAAAGATGGGTAAAATTAAGGCTAAAGTTCTGTGGGGAGAAGCCAAGGAAGCAGTGTTAGATAATGAAGAGGTTTATATAATAAAGGGGTGGGTGTGTGTTCATCAAGTTGGAGAGATGATTAAAACTCTCTTGGTAGAAGCGCACAACTCGAGCTACTCCATTCACCCCGAAGTCACAAAGATGTACCACGATCAACAACAACATTATTGGTGGATTAGGATGAAGCGAGACATTGTGGACTACATGACTCAGTGTTTAAATTGTCAACTGGTGAAGTACGAGCACCAAGAGCGTGGAGGAGTTCTTCAACGAATGCCTATCCTTGAGTGGAAATGGGAGAGAATAGCTATGAATTTTGTGGTCGGTCTTCCCAAGGCCTTGGGGATGTTTGACTCAATTTGTGTCATAGTGGACAGGTTGACCAAGTTTGCTCATTTCTTTCCGGTCCAAGTGACTTACAACGTGGAGAAACTAGCCAAGCTATATATGAAGGAGGTTATTTGGTTACATGGGGTGCCTACTTACATAGTATTTGATAGGGGAACTTGTTTATTTCCCATTTACGGAGGACCTTGCAGGCCGAGTTGGGTACGAGGTAGGACTTGAGCATAGCCTTCCATCCTCAGAAAGATGGGCAGTCGAAGCGAACTATTCAAGTGTCAGAGGACATACTTTGAGCGTGTGTGATAGACTTTGGAGGTAATTGGGAAAAGTTCTTACCCTTGGCGGAGTTCGCCGATAACAATAGCTACCACTCGAGCATTGGTATGGCACCTTTTGAAGCCTTGTATGGGAAGAAGTGCAGGTCTCCAATTGGGTGGTTTGATGCGTTTGAGGTAAGACCTTGGGGGAAAAATTTCTTAAAGGAATCCTTGGAAAAAGGTTCAAATAATCCAGGACCATTTGGTGGCTACTAAGAGTAGGTAGAAGCAATACGCAGACAAGAAGTTCAGGGACACGGAGTTCATGGAAGGGGAGCAGGTACTGCTCAAGGGGTCCCCCATGAAGGGGGTGATGAGGTTCAGAAATGGGGGCAAGCTCACCCCAAGGTACATTGGTCCATTTGAAATACTCCGACATGTAGGGGATGTTTCTTATGAGTTGGCATTGCCACAAAGATTGTATGGAGTGCATCCGACATTTCATGGGTCCATGTGTGACGCCCCAAAACTGGGGTTGGGTGCAACTAGCACTTGATTCATGATTGATCGAGAAGCCAACTATATGAAATCTATAACTGTAACACTTAGGCCATCCAGGACACCTTTCACAATCAACTGAAGAATAAACTGGACCCATAAGGTCTCAACAATACGTGGTAAACAATCGAAATACAACTAAGGCAATTAGTGTGCTGAACTAAGAAACAATAAGCCGACGAGGCCACAAACTAAATAACACTATACACACTAAGTCCACAAAGCCTCTAAGAGTAAACTGACTGATGGTCGGAACAGGGCTCCAACCTACCCATAACTGCATCTCAAAACTCAAGCATAAATAACTAAGCCCTAGCTCCAGGAAGAAAGGAGCATACCAACCATTTGTTGATCTCACGAACTGCTACTCAACTGGCCATCCTGACATCTACCTGCACCTGCGGCACGAACGCAGGTCACCAAGAAAATGAAATGCTTACTCAAAATCTCATCCCTTTGATATAGCTGAAGGTGCTGGAGGAAAAAAAAACTCTACCTCCTCCTGGCTCTACTGAAACTAGGACAACATAAGGGGCTGAATCCCTTCTCACAGTAGCATTGATTAGAACTAGAGGAACTATAACACGGGGAGTAAAACAAAACTCACTTCAAGCATATAATCTAATTCTCATATCGACGGGAGGGGCAACTAGGACGCTTTCAAGAATCTCATAGCCATCTGCCTTACTTTAGGTGAATTCTAAAACATAAGCACGATTTAGAATTCAAACAACCCTTACATCTTTGCTCTATAGCACAATCTATTAATGAACAAAGTGAAACAACCCCTAAATGCCCTGTAGCATCCCGATTATAAGTATGGTGCAAAACATACTCATAAGCAAGACTCTTCTAGACACGTCTTGTGGACTCCCTAGGATACGACTTCGCTCTGATACCAAGACTGTCATGCTCCAAAACTGGGGTAGGGCAGAACTGGCACTCGGTTCATGATTGATCGAGAAGCCGACTATATGACATCTATAACTGTAACACTTAGGTCATCCAGGCCACCTATCACAATCAACTAAAGAATAAATTGGACCCATAAGGTCTCAACAATACGGGGTAAACAATCGAAATATAACCAAGGCAATTAGTGTGCTAAATTAAGAAACAATAAGCCAACGAGGCCAAAAACTAAATAACACTGTACACACTAAGTCCACAAAGCCTCTAAGAGTAAACTGACTGATGGTCAGAACAGGGCTCCGACCTACCCATAACTGCATCTCAAAACTCAAGCATAAATAACTAAGCCCTAGCTCCAGGAAGAAAGGAGCAAACCAACCATCTGTTGATCTCACGAACTGCTACTCAACTGGTCGTCCTAACCTCTACCTGCACCTGCGACACGAACGCAGGTCCCCAAGCAAGGGGACGTCAGTACAAATGAAATATACTGGTATGTAAGGCTGAAACTGTAACCATGAGATAACAATCCTGTAATAACTAACTTAGCACATAAACATATAGAGGATAAATATAACCTGGAATTCTGCAACCTATAATTGATAACAACTTACTATAACATAACTGAACTCAAGATAACTGAACCAGGAATAGGGAATGGTAACAACCTGGAATCCTAGAAACTGAAACTTGATAATAACTCTATAAAGAGATGAAAATGCAATTAAGAAATGCACAAGAAAGAAACTATAACTGTAATGCCAGCGACCAGTCAACTGTAAATCCATATATAAAATTTGTCTAGCCGGTGTACTACACTGGGGTAAAATAAAAATATCTCCAGCTGATGTACCACACCGGGGTAAAATAAACAGATCTCAAGATGATGTACCACACCGGGATAAAATAAAAATATCTCCAGCCGATGTACCACACC
>JACEIK010000927.1:209892-244416 GCA_018107945.1 Datura stramonium
TTGGATCTAAACACCCGTCATCCCCACACACCTTTAGAAGGGAATTTAACAACTCATAATTAAGGAAAGAAAATTATACCAAGGGAAAATTACCTCAATTCAATTCCTCATCAACAAATAAAGTCAATTCTCAGCTTTTGAGGCTTTCAACAATGGTGTTTTCCCAGAAGAGGATGAAGAAGAAGATAAGAAAATGTATTACCTTTATCACTCCTTACAATATCCTCTCTATTGTGCTCTCTCCTTTAATATAATGTCTACTCTATGATGATATGCACTGGGGGTAAAAAATTAGCATAAATTCTATGTACAACTATGCAAAAATATCCCTTGGAAGCTTCTTAGGTACGTGTGTGCCTTTCTGAACAATTTTACCCTTCAATAGTGACATGGGTCACTTGCGCTGGACGCAGGTGCCAATTTGTGGCATGCAGATGCCTCTTCAAACATAAGAAGTGCTCCTTCTAAGACATTTGGGTTGACATATGCGGTCCGAATATTCAAATCTACGGCAAGCATGTTATGTTCCAGATAGATCCTCTTGCGTGGCATCTGCTAAACGCAGATGTAGATGTGTGGAACACATGTCCTTGTTTTTCTTCCAGCAGATTGCTTTCAGTTCAATTCCTTCATCTTCTTAGTTTAAATCAAATGATTACACAAAAGAAGAGAAAGGCATAAAACCTTTCTAAAATGTGTTAAAATGGAGCAATAACTCATGCTTAAGAGCTAAATGAGTTGGTAAACTACCAACTCATCCCCCCATACTTGAGTTATTGCTTTTCCTCAAGAAAAAGATTCACTCAGAAATGGAATTGACTTAAAATTATCACATCATGAGGGACGCAGGGGATAACCCCAAAAGCACAAAACGACTCAAAAAGGTAAAAAAGACTCAAACAAGTGTACAAATTTCAATTGGTACCACCCCAAGTACTTGACAAATATTATCATTATTCTCTCAATTCAAATCATGCGAATTTTTCATTTCAATCAAAAATCAAGTAGCATCTCAAACCATTGGCATCCAACCTTCAAGGTTTGCCTAGAAGCTCACTACATAATTTGTCGCATTTATACATTTTAATTGAGATCAAGACATTCACATTTATTCCAAGGATGTATTACCACACATAAAAGAAAGAGAATCCCACTAACAATCATGAAATTCACACAATAGGGATTAGAATAAGATCTAGAAATGCTCTCTCTCTCAAAGATATTAAAGTGCACACACATTGACCCATTGGCTTGCCCTTAATGTAACTTGCCACTAATCTAGAGTTGTCAAGTTTGGAATCACTTAGGACCTGCAAGTCATAATGCAGGCTAGGGGTAACAGTAGGATATTATTTAGTTCAAGTGACTAGAACCTCCCTTACGCTTTTGTGATACAAATAACATTCCTCTTACTATATGGAGTCAATTGGGCATTATCTCTCCTTTTCATATTCCCAATTTTCCCAAAGAGCCACCTTTTCAAAAATCGTAGATTTATACATTAAGACTCCTCTATGCAAGATATAACACTACTCAATTGTTTTTTTTTATTTTGATCAAGGGTTTTCAGCCAGCCATTTTGTTTTCTACATTAAGCAATCGGTGCTACTTCTCATTGAGGCTCATTCCTCTTTTTCCTTTTGTGTACACCCTCAAACTTAGGCTCTTGCCTACATGAACATTTCATTTTCTAATTATCCCCGTAATATTGGGCTTTAAGCCCCCATTTTCTTTCATCACTAGCAATTAGGAAGGAATGAATTCCAAAGTAGAAGATTCAAAAAGGTTTTAAGGCTTTTAATGTGGTTTTCAAGAAAAAGGTTTAAGGCTCAAAAATTGATTAACTAGGATTGAATTTGAAGGGGGTTCTTGTTTTCGAGGAACTGACTATCCAAAGAGGGCCTAAGGTCATTTTCCAACCTTAGTCGCAGCTAGGATTTATCCTTCAATCACATTAGGAGCAAGTTATATACGATATGCATACACAAGAATCAAATGAAAACATTACCAGACAAGACATCACAATTCCAAGGAGTCTTATTATTCTATAAATAAATTGAAGAGCATGACTTTTGACACGTTATTTCAAGTTCCACACAACTCATTTATGAATAAAAATACCAAAGAAAGAATGTAGGCATTATGAAAAGAGAATGCTTTTTAAAATTCAATTACCCCTCTTTTCTGTTAAAAAATATATTTCTTTGCCAAGAGAATTTTTTGGTGGTGCTTCTCAAAATAAGTTCACAAAGACTCAAAATGACACTAAAACATGGGAGTTCCCTTAAGAATGTTGCCTCAATCTATCATTGGGAAATGTCACCCAGTTTGACACAAAAATTAAGATAAGAAAAATTTTGATCCTTGGGAAAGAACCATGGTATAAAGAAAATCATCAGAGTTTATTTACTAGGTACTATCTACAAAGGTGATTTGTATGCACGGGTAGTAAGAAAATTGAAATGTAAGACCGACTCAGCATAGGAAACTCACATCATCATAACAAGAAAAATTAAGTCCGGCAAGGGTCAAAGGTTAAAATCTATACAAAACAAGCCCGATAATAGAATTCATTCATTAAAATAAAATATCCAATTAAGAAAATTCTAACATCCAAAACAAAAAAATCCCAACAAGGGCAACAATCATACAATCAAAAGTGCACATCCCAACCACAACTAAAAATGCAAACATTTTCCTTGATGTTATTAAACAACTCATCAATGCTGAACTGTCTACACCTGATAGTCTGAAAATCCTCCACTACTATGGCGAGCTGATGGAAGAACACCCCCAACTAGCTCACTAGGTATTAAAAGGAAAGTGATGATGAAAACATAAAACTTATAACATCCCCAGAGTATGAGGACTCATTCAAGAGGGCAGAGGACTGAACTGATCGGGAGCGAGCTATCGGCGAGACTGAGATAGATCACCCAAACCTATATCATGACACAATAAAGCATAGAGTATGTGGTCAGTACTTTGAATGTATTGAGTATGTAAGGTATGTAAAAGATGCTAATAAAATGATATTCTAAAATGTTATGTATAAATCAAGAGAGGATCATGAAAGTAAGGACTGCATGCTAAAAGCCATAAATATGACATATACATATTCATAAGCTATACATTATAATTTGAACATAATGACCCAAAGATTAGAAATATAAGTCATATAACTTCTCATGCTTGAAATAGAAAATGAAAGCTCATAAACTGATCAATGGGTCAAAGATGCTATAAAACATAATATCACGAGTCTTGAAATGAGTAACTAAAAATATGAGGAACAATGGGAGACTCATCATAACCGACAACCATCATGTATGAGCGCATGATGGTCCCACGTCTTTCCCACATGGAGGAAAGCCATCATAAGTCTTGCTACGGCAAAGGATTAATGAGGTGTGATATCAAGGGTGTGCCCTCAGGCGGGTGAGGCACTCTCTTGAGAGGTCCCAATAAGAATACATCCTACGCTGGTGCGTACTTTAGAGACCGTGGTCCTCGAATTCCCAAGACTACTAAGTGCTAGACACTACTTTCAAAACATGCATATTGCTCATATAATCATATTCTCAAAACATAGCTGAAATCTAAATATTGGAAGTCTTAACTCTTAAACATTTCATAAACTGATCTTGTAAGCCTTGGCTAAAATCATGATAAGCATACTTAACATTGCATGGGCTTTCCCAAGTCGTGAAATCAAAAATTCTTGAAATAGACTTCATAAGTCAAAATCATGGGAATCATAAGTTAAAAATTCATAAACGCTCATGCATACCATATATTTCATCATGCTTGAAATCATGGAATCATAAGCTTAATCTTCATAAAACATGCATAATGGGGCATAATTTCTAATAACTTGAAATCATGAATTTATAATTAATTTGAAGGTAAAATGTTCCCCAATTAGTCTTAAATCGTACATTAAAACATGAGGAGATTGGACCCATACACATAACATATATAATTGCATGGATTAGGGTTGAAACACTAGAATTTCAATACACTTAATTGAAGACTTTACTTCATAAATTAAAGAAGAAATTGGGCATGAGGGTGGAACAAATCCCCCCATTCATGGCCCTACATACCCGGTTAACTTGATTTCTAAGCTTTCCTTGAACACCTAAGAAGATTAGGGAAGAAATTGATTAGGAGCCCTATCTTGACTTTGGAAAAGGATTTAATCTTCTAATGAGAGTGTTAGGAGTAAAACGAGAGATTAGGATGAATAAAACCCTTAATACACTTTTTAGGAGGCTAAAATGATGATGTTTAGGAGTTAGGAGCTTAAGAATTATGAAAACACCCTTAATGAATTGGTTGAAAAATGACTCTGCCAGATCCAATGGCCCACTCGATGATCAATTGGGTCAGGTAATAGGTCATCATCTGATCCATCTCCACAGAAGCGAAAAACTCATCCTTTGATTATTCCCAACTCAAAGAGTCACTTAACAGTTCAGTAGGAGACTTAATGACTCGTTTCCCCAATTTGTGAAGTACACTTGATTTTAACACCTTTTCCACCACTACACACTTGACGAGTTATTTCACGACTCATGAGGAGTCTTAATGAATCGTCACACCACCCGTTAAGAGTTTTGAGAAGATAACATTTTATCCAACTTGGAACCACTTATCGGGTCACTCAACGACCCGGTCGGTCACTTGACGAGTCACTGAATGACTCATTTTTTGACATAGTGCAGATTTTCATGTTTTCTCTATTTTCACCCTCGGGACTGATCTTAGGGACTTTTGGGGTGTTACATTATCTTCCCCTTGGAAATATTTATCCTCGAATGTAGATTAAACATACTGGAAGTCTGGGGAAGGAACTATAATCCCAAAACTGAACAACTATAATTGAAAACTGACAGAGTTACTGACTCCCGACTAATATACATGATTGAACTAAATTCATGAAACATATATACACGCTATGAGATTAAAGAAACGTAGAGATATGAACTTGACATGAAACTAAACAGAGTACAAAAGAGGGGAAACTAGTACCACATGCTGGAACTGAGCCGGAAGGGAAAAGATGTAGGTATCTAGCCATCAGATATTCTTCGACATTCCACATAGCTCCCTCAACAAGCTTATTTCTCCAAAAAACCTTTACCCAAGCTAATTACTTGTTCCTCAACTTTCGAACATAACAATCAAGGATCCCAATCGAAACCTTCTCATAAGCAAGACTATCTCTCACACCAATGCTCTCTACCATACCAACTAAGGATGGATCATCAATGCACTTTTTCAACTGAGATACATGGAAAACTGGGTGCACCGAAGATAACTTTGCTGGTACCTCTAACTCGTATGCCACCTTGCAAAATCACATCAGAATCTTATAAAGACCAACATTTAGAGTACTAAGCTTTCCTTTCTTGCTAAACCTCATCACTCCCTTCATGGGAGACACCTTTAGAAATACCCAATCATCAACCTCAAACTCAAGATCTCTCTGAGTAACATCCGCATATGATTTCTGATGATTTTGAGATATTTTTAGCCTTTCTCTAATAAGTCGGACCTTCTCCATAACCTCATGAACTAAATCTGGCCCTACCAATATAGCCTCACCTACCTCAAACCATCTAATAGGTGATCTACACCTCCGCCCATAAAGATCCTCAAATGAAGCCAACTGAATACTAGAGTGGTAATTGCTATTGTTTGCAAACTCGATGAGAGGAAAGTTATCATCCCAACTACACTTGTAATCAATCACACATTCTCTCAATATGTCCTTAAGAGTTTTAAATGTCCATTCGGCCTGACCATCTTTCTGGGGGTGAAAAGTTGTGCGGAGCTTCATCTGAGTACCAAGTCTCTTCTGAAATGATCTCTAATACTGAGAGGTGAATGGAGTAGCCCTATTTGAGATAGAAAAAGGAACTCCATGAAACCGAATCAACTCTTGAATGTAAAACCTAGCATAATCCTGGGCTGTCTCGGTAATTTTGACCGATAAGAAATGGGCTTATTTGTTCAACCTGTCCACAATCACCCATATAGAGTCATACTGTCGCCATGTACGAGGCAAGCCTGTAATGAAGTACATATTGATTGCCTTCCACTTCCATGTAGGAATACTAATATCTTGAAGCATACCTCCAATCTCAGATTCTCAACCTTCACCTGTTGGCAACTCAGACTTTTAGCCACAAACTCTACTATGTCCTTCTTCATGTCATTCCACTACTAGACTTCGCATTGGTCACGGTGCATCTTGGTGGCACATAGATGGATAGAGTATCGAGATCCAGCCTCACTCAACATCGACTCTCTCAAGTCATCTACAGCCGAAACACATAATCATCCTTGATAATGGAGTACACCATCTCCCCCTTAGGAGAAAACCTCCACTTTCTGATTTCAAGGAGCTTCTCTTAACTTCACTAGGATAGACCTCATTTTTCCTAGCCTTAACTTCTATCACCAATGAAGATTCTAACCCATTCTAAATGATGAAACCACCATCTGTAGAAGTTGTATGGTGAACCCCCAAATAAGCAAGCCTATGGACATCATTCACCAACACCTTTCTCCCATTTTCGACAGAAGACACACTCTCCATAGACATAACTACTAAGAGCATCCTCCACTACATTGGCCTTGCCCGAATGATAAAGAACACTCATGTCATAGTTCTTGAAAAGCTCTAGCCATCTCCTTTGCCACAATTTCAGGTCCTTTCGAGTGAACACATACTGAAGGCTCTTGTGGTTTGGGAACACATCCACATCCACCCCATACAAATAGTTCCTCGAAATCTTCAAAGCAAACACCACAGTTGCCAAGTCTAGGTCATGCGTCAGATAATTCTTCTCATGCTCCTTAATCTTTCTAGAGGGATACTAAATTACCTTAACATGCTGCATAAACACACAACCAAGATGAATCCTAGAAGCATTGCAATACACAACAAAACCATTCGTGCCCTCCGGTAGGGTCAATACTGCAGCTATGGTGAGTCGAGTCTTTAACTCCTGAAAACTCTTCTCACAAGCATCCGACTAATGAAATTTGACCGTCTTCTTGGTCAATTTAGTCAAAGGGGCTATAATGGATGAAAATCCCTCTAAGAATATCTTATAGTATCTATCTAACCCCAAGAAACTCCTAATATCGGTAGGGATAAAAGGTCTAGGCCAATTCTTCACCGCTTCTATCTTTTGAGAGCCCACATGCACATCCTCGCTAGAAATTGCATGGCCAAAAATGCTAATGACTTTAGCCAAAACACACACTTCCTGAATTTAGCAAACAGTTGGCGATCCTTTAGTCTGCAACATAATCATCAGATGAGCGGCATGCTCCTCCTTTCTTCAAGAGTATATGAGAATATAATCTTTAAAGACAATCACGAACATATTCAAATACTACTTGAACACCCAGTTTATGAAGTCCATAAAAGTTGCAGGAGCATTCGTTAGTCCAAAAGACATAACTATAAACTCATAGTGGCCATACAGAGTACTGAACGAGTCTTCGAAATGTCACTCTCCTTAATACTGAGCTGATGATATCTGGATTTGAGGTCTATCTTTAAAAAGAACTTAGCACCCTAAAGTTGGTCAAACACGTCATCGATCATGTGAAGGGGATACTTATTCTTCCTAGTGACCTTGTTCATCTGCCGATAATCAACGCACTTCCTAGGGGAAACATCCTTCTTCGGAACAACACCCTATGGTGATTTACTAGGTCTGATTAAACCTTTATCTAAGAGATCCTTCAACTGCTCTTTCAACTCCTTTATCTCGGTTGGAGCCATTTGGTAAGGGGGAATGGATATAGGTTGCGTATCAAGGAGAAGGTCAATACAAAAGTCAATCACCCACTCGAGAGGGACACTTGGTAGATCATCTGGGAACACCTCTGGATACTTGCATACAACAGGAATGGACTAAAGAGTTGGGGTCTCAGACGTAGCATCCTTAACCAAAAATAAATGATACATACAACCTTTAGAGATCATCTTTTTTTCCATGAGATAGCAACAAAGTTTCCTACAAGCACGCTGAACTACCCTTTTAATCTAGGTTTGGCTCACCTAGAAATCGTAACTTTACTATACGGGTTCTACTATTGGTTGAGGCATAACAAGCATGTAACCAATGAAAATACAATATAGAATCAAAATAGGTCATATTTAACTCCACTAAATCGGTTGAGGTGATTTTCTAAAGAATCGTGACAGGCCAATTTCTGACTTCCACATGCACTAGAAGATGTGCCCTGTTGAGATGGTCAAGCCACTGGAGCTGTTGAAGTGGTTGTTGGAGAACGACTTCTACAGTCGCCCTGCCTAGCTAAAGGAAAATCTTTGAGCATATGTCCGGGCTTCCCACACTCGAAATATTCATTAGTACTAATGAAATACTCGCTGGGGTGCTTCCATCCACACTTCCTATAAGCTAGAAAAGTTTGCGTCCCTGTCATGCTCCTCTGACCTCTAAAGCATGACAGTCTACCTCTTTAATCTCCTCGAGGTCTAGATAGAATGTTGGCTGATAAGGGAGCTGGGGCTAACGACCTCTAGAAATAAGGTCGATGTCCATCACATGATCTCTTCTAAAAGTGCCCATGACTCCCTGTACTAACCCTCTTGGCCTCTAACTCCTTCTCCGTAATCTGCTCCACCTTTATCTGCTGGGTATATATGATTAGTAGGGACAAATCTATATCATTGATCAACATGGCGGTCCTGCACTTCTTAACAAGTAAATCTGCTACTCTATTAACAAACTTTCTCATATGAGCCCTCGGATCAGCAACCATCTCTAGCTCACACTTAAACAACAGGGTAAAATCCAAAGCATACTTTATGTACCGTGATTTTACGACACTTTTGACACTTAAAACCAAGAAATTATGAACATTCCAGGTATAATTATATGGTTATAAGGTATTTTTTGCTTAATGTGCTGGAAGATAGGTCTAGAAGTGATTTTGGTTGACTTAATGTTAAAAACATCTGAAGGGTGATTGCCAAGAACTTAAGGAGTCGTTAGAAGGAGGCACGACCGGTCACTTGAGGCATTGGCAAAAAGATGAAGTTTGGAAAATACAAGGCAGTGTACTTGACAAGTTGGAGGAACGACTCGTTACACTTTGTAATGAGTCATGAGGTCAACCATTAGGTTTTGAAGAGAAAAGTTCAACCAAGTATCCAGTGGAGTTGACGACCGACATCACGAGTCGTCACCAGAAGGAACGACTCGTTGACAAGATACTAAAACAAACCGTGAAGTGCACTGGATTTTCTGAGGATGTAGACAATGAGGGACCTAATGACTCGTGCTAAGGCACGATGAGTCGTTAGGTGACCCGTCGCCAAACCTAGGTATGCTGCTGAGAACGACTACTTTAAAGCAAGGAACGACTCGTCAGAGGATGTAACGACCCTTCACCTAGCCCGTCGTAACTCTCAACCGGGTTTCCAAATTTATTTAGGAAAAGGATTTCTTTGTATTATAAATACCTAGTTTAGGTTTGATTTTGAAGAATATTTTTAGAAGGATTTTAGCTGAGTTTGAGATAGTATCTTGAACAATATTGTGATGATATTGTTGAGAGAATTTTCATACAATTGTTCTTGATTCAATACATGAAACCTACATTGGAATTTTATTCAGTCTACTTGGTTTTTATTCTACAATACGTTATAAGTTGCAATTATGATAACACAAATATGAGTACCTAAACCCATAAACTAGGTTTGTGGGAACAAACATGAGTTAACACACATAGGTAAAAATACCTAGTGATTCTTGAATGGGGGTTTTATGCATGTATTGTTTTTTCCTACGTTTTGATTGATTCTTGACGGTTGCAAACGTTAGGACTTGACTTATTCTTACTTACTTGATCAAGGGGGTAAAGAATGGAAAAAAGGGATTAACAACGGAGATTTGAGGCTACCAACCCTCATCTAATAGCTTGAACTTGTCAAGGGATAGTTAATCTGATATTAAGGGTAAGGGTCAACTAAAGAACACCCGCATACAGACCAAGTTGCTTGGTGAAAATCATCTAGATATGGCACCAACCATTTAGGTGAACCTAACTTACCAATATTACATGTTAAACACCGAAAAAGATCACTAATGTATAATCCTTGTGGTTATGAAATCTTGGGGAACACAATTCTAGTCTACTCGTAAATTGAATACAAACCAAAGTTGATACAAGCATTCATTAGTTTTACTTTTGTTTGTTATTCTATATTTTTTCCCCTTTGGATATAAGTCAATTAGTAGTAATAGTTACTCGCATTAACCTATGTTCTTACCATATTCCATGTGGGATCGACCTCAGCCTTTGTTGGGTTCTATATTTGACAATCGACCGCTTATATCTCAATTGCGAGGTGTAATTTGGGCGACATCAAATTTTGGCGCCGTTGCCGAGGAATACAACTAAGACTTTTGTTAATTGTGTTAACTTTACTGTTGATTCTTGTTTCCCTTAGATTTTTTTCTTTTTTTTTTGTTTTTTTATACTTAATAGGTCTAGTGATAGAGGAATCTTTGTTTCTTGATGGCTTAGCAGCCGTTCTGATGGGCAATGCGGCTGAGGAGATTCATGGGAATGAGGAGATTGTAAATGAACTTGCGAGCATGTGGTCATATTCCTACGCTCCAAAGAAGATCAATCATGATTTAAAAATTCGGGTGACCCCACCATCCAAGCCATCTATTGATGAACCTCCAATGTTGGAGCTCAAAGTACTCCCATCCCATTTATTGTATGCATTTTTGGGAGCCGGTAACACTTTACTGGTCATTGTTGAAGCTAACCTGGAGCAATGGCAAGTGGAGGCTTTGGTCTCCATCTTCAAGAGATACAAAAAGGCTATTAGGTGGACCATTGCAGATATTATTGGAATCCCAACCGGTATTTGCACTCACAAGATCCAGCTAGAACCAGATTGCATTTCATGTATTGAACATCAACATAGGTTAAACCCACCTACGCAAGAGGTGGTCAAGAAGGAAATCATAAAGTGTTTGGATGCAGGGGTGGTATATACGATTGCAGACAACAAATGGGTAAGCCTAGTCCATTATGTACTGAAAAAGGGAGAAATCACGATGGTCCCAAATGCAAACAATGATCTCATTCCTCTAAGACCAGTCACCAGGTGGAGAGTATGTATAGATTACAGAATGCTAAACCGGTGGACGCAGAAAGATCACTTTTCGATGCCATTCATTGACCAAATGCTAGACAAACTTACAGGTAGAGGATGGTATTGTTTCGTGGATGGTTATTCGGTCTACAATTAGAACTTTATATCCCCTGAAGACCAATAGAATACCGCATTCCCTTGTCCATATGGTACATTTGCATTTAAGAGGATGCCGTTCAAATTATGAAATGCACCTACCACTTTTCAGCGTTGCATGATGTCCATATTTTATGACATGGTGGAAGACATCATTGAAGTCTTTATGGATGACTTTTCTATGGTGGGTGACTCATTCGAGGATTGTCTGGCCCATTTGAGAAAGGTGCTTCAGATATGCGAAGAGACAAATTTGGTGCTTAACTGGGAAAAGCGCCATTTCAAGGTCAAGGAAGGAATAGTGCCGGGCCACAAGATTTTGGACAAGGTATGGAGGTAGACCGACCCAAGATTGAGGTGATTTCTAGTCTGCCACTTCCAATTTCAGTGAAAGGTGTTCGAAGCTTTTTAGGTCATGAAGGGTTTTACAAAAGATTCATCAAGGACTTCTCCAAAATTTCACATCCATTGTGTAAGTTACTCGAGAAGGAGGTGAAGTTTGTTTTTAATGAGGAAATGTCTGAAAGAGAGATTGACCACGACCCCCATTATCGTGGCACCTGACTTGTCTTTGCCTTTTGAAGTGATGTGTGATGCTAGCGGTATAGCCCTAGGAGCTATGTTGGGCCAAAGGCGTGAAAAGATTTTTCATCCAATTTATTATACTAGCAAGGCTCTTAATGCAGCTCAGAAAAATTATACTGTGACAGAATAGGAGTTGTTTGCTGTAGTGTTTGCATTCGAGATGTTTCGGCATACTTGCTCGGAACCAAGGTGATAGTCCACACAGACCATACAACTTTGAGATATCTGATGGCAAAGAAGGATGCCAAGCCATGGCTGATTCGATGGGTGTTGTTGCTACAAGAGTTCGAGTTTGAGGTAAAAGACCAAAAAAAGGACTGAAAATCAGGTTGCAGACCACTTATCAAAATTAGATCCTGATGTAACACTTAAAAATGAGCATGATATAGATGACGCATTTCTAGAAGAGAAGGTTCTAACGGCATCCCAAGATCTCATCCCATGGTTCGAAGACCTTGCTAATTATCTGTTGAGCGATGTTGTACCAGAGTACTTATCTTTTCACCAGAGAAGAAAGTTTATGTCTGATATGCAGAAATTCTTCTGGGATGAGCCCTACTTATTCTGCATATGTGCTGATGGGGTTATTCGGAGATGCGTGCCCGAGCTAGAGATGTTGAGTATATTAGAGTCCTGGCAAACATCCCCTGTTGGAGGCCACCACAATGGGATCCACACAGCCCACAAAATTCTACAATGTGGGTACTATTTGAACAACCATTCAACAGGATGAAAACGATTTTGCAAAGGCATGTGATGCATGTCAAGGACAAGGAGGCATATTAAGGAGGCACGAGCTTCCTCTTACTCCCATCCTCGTTATTGAGCTATTTGATGTATAGGGAATTGATTTGATGGGCCCATTTGTGAGCTCCAATGGGATGATGTATATACTTGGCGTTGTTGAGTACGCTTCAAAATGGGTGAAAGCAGTTGTTCTGCCAAACAATGAAGGGAAAAGTGTCATGGTGTTCTTGAAGCAGAATATATTTGCAATATTCGGGACACCCAGAGCCATCATTAGTGATGGGGGTTGGCATTTCTGTAACCGGTTGTTTCTCTCTTTATTGAAAAAATATGGGATCAAACACAAGGTGGCCACACCCTATCATCCGCAGTCTAGTGGGCAGGTTGAAGTCACCAACAGAGAGATAAAGACTATGAATGCAAACCGAAAAGATTGGGCAATAAATCTAGATGATGCTTTATGGGCCTATTGGACCGCCTTAAAGACTCCTTTAGGTATGTCTCTGTATCAGCTTGTTTATGGTAAAGCATGTCATCTCCCGGTCGAACATGAGCATAAAGCTATGTGGGCGCTCAAGAAGTTCAATATGGACTGGAACAAGGCTGCAAACTTGAGGCTTGATCAGTTGAATGAGTTAGATGAATTCCGTTCGAAAGCCTATGAGAGTTCTAAAATTTACAAGCTAAGAATGAAAATTTAGCATGACCAAAAAATCGAGAAAAGAGAATGTAGTCTAGGCGATATGGTACTATTGTTTAATTCTAGACTTCGATTTTTTCCTGGAAAGTTGAAGTCTAAGTGACTGGGACCTTACCAAGTGGTTCAAGTATTCTCTCATGGGGAAATCGAATTGGAAAACTAGGTAGCAAAGCGGTTCACGGTAAATGGTCAGCGGGTCAAAGCTTATTTAGGGAGAAGCGAAGAACTAGTCAGCGGGTCAAAGCTTATTTAGGGAGAAGCAAAGAACTCAAACTGGTAGACCTGTGGATTTTGAGTGAAGTCTGAGTAACTCAAGTGACTTGCATCATGCCGCGACGTTAAATCAGGCACTGCATGGGAGGCAACCCAAGTTGTAAATGTAATAAAAAGTTAGTGTTAACGTTTGTTGATGGGTGCAGGTGAATAAGATGGAAAATCTGAAGTTGGAACCAAAANGGAGGCAACCCAAGTTGTAAATGTAATAAAAAGTTAGTGTTAACGTTTGTTGATGGGTGCAGGTGAATAAGATGGAAAATCTGAAGTTGGAACCAAAAAATGAAACTTCAGATCTGGTGCAGAAAAATCACAAAACCAGTCATCGTATGACTTGAAGACTCGTCTAGTCATTTATGAAGAGAATTGAAAAAACAGGGGAGCAACGAGTGACTTCACGAGTCGTTTCTCCAAGGAATGAATCGTTTAGTCTCCTGTAAGGTACACTGGCTCTAAGATGAATTAAAAGAAATAGGGTGATGACGGTTCAATAAACAAATCGTTGGGAAACCAAAGGAGTCGTCCAGTGACCCATCCTGAAACTACAACCGGCCAAGGACCACGACTCAGGGAACGACTCGTTGGGTAATACCACGAGTCATTACGGGAGTCCTTAGGTCCCAGGTAAGTTATCATTAACCCGACCCATGACTGCAATTGGAAAAAGTTCTTTTATTAAAATCAATTACCCAATTCCATTCAAATACTCCCCGTTAAACTCACTTCAAATTTCTCTCTTCTCTTCTTCCCCTTCTTCACACAAACCCATTAAAAAAACCATTCAAGTCACCTTCACCACTGCACGCACATTCATTGAAGCACAAGCACAACTGCTATTTCACTCCATCATTGATAAATTGCATTGTAAGTGCTCTTCGCCACACAAACACTTTGAATTTTTTTTGCGTTCAATCAAGAAATTTCGAAGACCCGTGAATGAGTGAGCTTGAATGATTCTTCGATTTACATTGTGTGCTTACGTGCCTTGAGATGTAGATAAACCCTAGGAAGTATAAAATAATGATTTTCGGTAATGTAGTCACCTGGGTAGATGTTTAATTGAAGTTGTGTGTTTGTGGAATTTAGAACTGGAAAGAAGAAGAAGATGAACAGGAACTCTTTAGCACGAGTCACATCACAAGTCGTTGGGTCACCAAACGACTCGTCATGTAGGTCGTGCTGAGTGGGAAAAATAAACTACAGAGGCAGTGTACCTGACGAGTGACCTAACGACTCATTGCCGCTGGTAACGACTCATTGGGACAAACCGTCAAGTACACTGGACCTATTTGAAAAATGTCAAGCCTGGGTAACGAGTGACTTCACGAATCGTTGCCAGAGGCAACGACTCGTTTAGTCACCCGTTAGGACCATTGACACCAGCTTAAAAACATTTTCTATTTCATATCCTTTTGTGTACTAATATTGTTTCCACAGGCACAATGGCTCCATGAGGCACACCAAAGAAGGGTCAAACCAAAAATCAGGTACCTGAGCGCAGTCAACCATCATATCGAAGGCTGCGAGATGATCTATCATCCTTTGAAGAGTCGAGTGGCTCTGAAGAGGAATATGAGGTGTCAGAGGAGCAGATAGTGAGGAGGAAGACCAGGTCTAGGGCTCAACAAGTTTCAAATCCGACAGCACTTGTCGATACTCCCACTCCACTAGAAAGATATCCACCCAGACGAACTAATGAAAGCGTCAGGGCTTCTGCTGCACTTGTTCCGAAGGCTCCCACAACTGGGCACAATATAGAGAGAGTTGATTAGTCGCATGCCCAGTGAGGGGACTCGTACAATGAGCTGACTGAGACATCGGGCACATCGAATGAGCAACCACGGAATGTGAAGAAATGGTGTGTCCATGGAATGCGGAATATATACAATCGGGATATTGTTCCAAATGACAAAGGCAATCTGAAGAGGAGCATTTACGTAGAGCCAATACTGATCACCAGCGGGTTGAAAGACCTCCCAGAACAACAGACAGTGTTTGAAAAATACAGGTTTGGGTGGTTGACAGACCCTTCAGGCAGCTATAGCCCAAGCCTGGTTCGCGAGTTCTATGCAGCATATGCATCCACCTTGCAGCGGTTGGCACTAGGAAGCCAGGATTGGAAGAAGCGTCCTGCATTTAATTAAGTGATGGTGTGTGAGACCTCAGTTGATGTATATGAGGACATTATTTCCAGGATGTTGTATGGGCCATATTATTGCGCCCTAATGAACACAACAAAGTTTGATCATAGGGTATCCGAGTTGTGGAAAGTCAAAACAAAGAAGTTGAATAGCATGGAGCGGATACAATAGTACACTTGGCTTTCCCGCATCATTTCCACAAAGAGGTTGTTAGTTGAATAGCTACATGGTACTGTGTCACAAATAAAGAAGGCCAGTTTGAACTTCCAATACAAATTTTGGTGGTCACTGGTGAGGCACAGGCTGGTTCCAAAAAGCAATGACAATATATTCTCACCCGACAGAGCAGCACTGGTAGCCAGCATAATGGAGGGGTGTGCAATCAATTTCCCGCAGTTTATCATTGAGGAGATTAGGGAGTGGGTTTTAAATGATGGTACGATGATTCCATTCCCTTGCTTGATTGATAGACTTTTTCGGGAGTCTCGAGTGCCAGAATTTCCATTAGTTGATCATAGAGGGGTGGTCCAGAAGATTACCGATATTAGGCTGATTAGAGATGATACAAACCAGTATCGAGGGCAAGGACTCTAGCATCTGCATCCGCTAGAGCAACGATAATAGCAGAGGAATTTGGCAGCGGGATGGAGACTAATTCAACACAGTTCGCCGAGTTAGCGGCCGAGCCTACTTAGGGCAGAGAGATAGGTAGCCAGGCTGAGGCTACAGATACAGCATATGCCTCCACACCTGCAGACATTCCTGAGTCATCATCTGCGGCAGCAACACCTAGATCTTCAGTCACACCTCCAAGATCCAACTCAGTCGGCCTAGCCACGGTTTCATAGGTGTTTGTGGTATACATGGCTAGGCGGCTAGCTAAAGCAGAGAAGCAGCAGGCACACACGGCTCTACAGGTCAAAGTCTTGATGGAGCAAGTTAAGCCGTGGGTGTCAAAGGAGTTGGAGACATTGTCTAGTTTGGTGCATGGGCGACTGGACACTTTTGAGAGAAGGATGGGCGACTGCACACTTTTTAGAGAAGGATGGACGAGCACCTTGCACAGTTACAGGTGCCAGAGTTATCCCGATGGTACGCAGAGTTGGGAGCACTACGATCCAAGGTGGGGAACTTGGCCGCACGACAGACAGTTGCGGTACCTCCATCGGTACTCCCCGTGATTGATGATGAGTTTGAGGAGGAGCTACCGCCTATTTTTGATTTCATCACAGAGGAGCCAGTGGCAAATGAGACGACGAAGAGTCCTCCTAAGGAGGCAAGTGATGATGTTGATACATCTCTGCTCCATCAACAAAAACAGGAGCAGAGTGAAATGGAGAGAGAGTTGCATGAATCAAGAGAGGAGGCTTGACTGAGAGCCGATACTGAGGCAATAAGAGCTCGTGGTGAAGGAATGAGCTCAGTTGGATCTGAGAATGCGCCGGGTCAAGCCGGCAATATTGTAGTCGATGTTGGAGGCGTATCTACACCCTCCACTGACCAGGTAGAAGTCACCTAGGTCACACAGGTATTTTTCCTATTCCCTTGGTTTTTTTCTTGTACATATATGCATTGAGGACGATGCTTGTTTTTTAAATGGGGGTGGGGAGGGATACTTGTGCATTCTATTTTGCTGAACATAACTCGAGAGTTTTTCTTGCCGGATATCTTTTCTCGCGGGTGTTCCATATCTAGTAGAACCGACATGTTTAGAACTTTATTTTGTGTTTTTGTTTTTTTTTCTATGTCAGTCGGAATAAAGTTAGGAAAACTAAAAGCGATCAAGAGCTAAAATTGTTTGATATTTTTATTTTTGATTATTTGACACCCCTATGGAAAAAGATTTTGTATATGTGTATGTGAGAGTTGACAATTATGACCTTTTTGAATCTTTGCATGGAATTGGAACTGTGAATTTGTTTACCATTGTATGGCTGTACCTAAACTAGCGATTAGTAGAATTGATGATGTTGATCGGTGCTATATATGAAGTGAGGTTAGCTGAATTCAGTTGTGTGTGTCAATCTAGAACTTGTCTGGTCAGTCATATTGAGATAGAGGATAAGGAACTAGGAAAGGATCATCGACTATTTTTGATTTATGAGTCCACTTTAACCTAAAATACCTACCAAAGTGAATAAAAATCCCTTGATCCAAATGGTTGAGCTTATATTGACCTTTCTTTTCATTTACACCAATTTACTTGTATGGTTTTACTATCAATGAGCCTCTTTTGGCCCTGGTCCCTCCTTGGACATTGTGAACTTTAACTCAGGCAAATCGCCTAAGTTGAGGGTTGCTATGATACGGGTGAATAAGAAGATTCGGGTGGAAGTAAAGTTGGGTGATAGAAAAGAAGGAAAAAGAACGGGTGCGGTATAAATGATGAAAAGAAGAATATAAAAAATTGTTGTTGTCAAAGGAAAAGGAAGAACAAAAAATAAAATAATATGTGAGATCAATAAGTTTTTGTTGAATAAAAATTATCCGCATCCGTAGTGTCTAAAGTAAAGAGAAGAAAAAGCAGAAAAAAAGGAAAAAAGGGAGAAAATAGAAATAAAGGTGAAAATTGGAGTAAAAAGCGTGGTGCCAAGGAGGGTTGAGCTACTAAAATCCATATGTACCATACCCAAGCCTGAGCCTACGTTACAAGACGAGAAAGTCCTATAGTGATCCTAGCTACTTGTCCGAAAATTGAGGTATTGAAAGTAAAGGCAAGCCTATGGTATTGTATGCATACAATTCGAATTTCTTTGTGGGAGTGAGTCGATCTTACCTAGTCCCAAGAGAAATACCAAGATAATCATATACACATGTGTGAGTGTGGGACTTCTTTGAGGTAAGAGCACTTGGTCAACAAAATCATCTGCAAATTGTCTACGGAAGTGTTACAGATTTATGTGCGTTATTGCAGGTGAAAGTATTTTTCCATGTTTCAATTTCTCTATGTTATGGTTGGAAATTTTGCATATGTATAGTGTTTTGAGTTGATACGATGAGGGAGGGGTTAGAAAATTTGATTTTGTTGTATAAAAATGACTGTTGTAAGTTTCCTAAAGTTTTTCCGATTGAAGCATCGAAGTAGAATGTTTTTTTTTGTTTTCTTTTTGCATGAGGACATGCAAAAGTTCTAAGTTGAGGGTTTTGATGTACAGTGATTTTACGACACTTTTGACGTTTAAAACCAAGAAATTATGCACATTCCAGGTATTTTTATATGCGTATAAGGTATTTTGTGCTTAATGTGCAGGAAAATAGGTCTTGAAGTGATTTTGGTCGAATTAATGTTAAAAACAACCAAAAGGGTGACTGCCAGGCACTTAATTAGTCGTTGGCAAGAGGCACGACTGGTCACTTGAGGTGTTGGCAATAAGTTGAAGTTTTGACGATACAAGGCAGTGTACATGACGAGTTGGAGGAATGACTCGTTACACTTGGTAACGAGTCGTGAGCTCAACCTTTAGGTTTTGAAGAGAAAAGTTCAACCAAGTGTCCAGTGGAGTTGACGACCGACATCACGAGTCGTCACCTGAAGTAAACACTCGTTGACAAGCTAATGAAACATCCCTGAAGTGCACTGGATTTTCTGAGGAAGTAGACCACGAGGGACCTAACGACTCGTGCTAAGGCACGACGAGTTGTTAGGTGACCCATTGCCAAGCCTGGGTATGCTGCTGAGGACGACTGTTTTAAAGTAAGGAACGACTTGTCAGATAACGTAACGACCCGTAACTAGCCCATTGGCACAACTGATCTGGTTTCAAGATTTATTTAGGAAAAATAATTCTTTGTATTATAAATACCCAGTTTAGGTTTGATTTGAAGACGATTTTTAGAAGGATTTTAGATGAGTTTGAGAGAGAATCTTGAACGATATTGTGAGGATATTCTTGAGAGAATTTTCATACAATTATTCTTGATTCAATACACGAAAGCTACATTGTAATTTTATTCAATCTACTTGGTTTTTATTATACAATACTTTGTACGTTGCAATTATGATTTCTTCTATATCTTGTGATTGCGATAACACAAACATGAGTAGCTAAACCCTTAAACTAGGTTTGTGGGAACCAATATGAATTAAAACACATAGGTAAAAATACCTAGTGATTCTTGAATGGGGTTTTATGCATGTATTGTTTTTCCCTATATTTTTATTGATTCTTGACGGTTGCAAACGTTAGGACTTGACTTATTTTTACTTACCGGATCAAGGGGTAAAGAATGGAAAAAGGGATTAACAACGGATATTTGAGGCTACCAACCCTCATCTAATAGCTTGAACTTGTCCAGGGATAGCTAATCCGTTATTAAGGGTAAAGGTCAACTAAATAACACCCATATACAAACCAAGTTGCATGGTTAAAATCATCTAGATAAGGGACCAACCATTTAGGTGAACCTAACTTACCAATATTGTATGTTAAACACTGAAAAATAACACTAATGTATAATCCTTGTGGTTATGAAATCTTGGGGAACACAATCCTAGTCTAGTCGTAAATTGAATACAAACCAAAGTTGATACAAGCATCCATTAGTTTTACTTTTGTTTATTATTTTATATTTTTTTCCCTTTGGAAATAAGTCAATAAGTAGTAATAGTTATTCGCATTAACCTATGTTCTTACCATATTCCATGAGGGATCGACCTCAACCTTTGTTGGGTTCTATATTTGACTATCGACCGCTTATATCTCAACTGCGAGGCGTAATTTGCACGACATCAATACTATTGGATAGTACGGTTGTTCTGCTGCAGGTTGACCACCTTAGTTGCCTTTGCCTCTCTCAACTTCCTTGGAAAGAACCTATCCAGGAAAGCAGTCACAATCTTATTCCAACCCAGAAGAACTGCTCCAACTCCCCTTTTGTCCTTCCACTGACGGAAACATATGTGAGCAATTCCCTTCAGCTGATAGGAGGCTAAGTCTGCACTCTCCGCTCCAGTCAACCCCATAATCTTGGTGATCTTCTACACCTCCTCAATAAACTCATGTTGGTCCTCACCATCTTCGACCTAAGAAACTCAGGGGTGTTTATTTTAAGGAAGTCTTTCACTCTTGTCGTTGCTGCATTCCAATTATAGGGAACATGGGCCACTGCCTGCTACTTGACCTGAGTTGTCATGATACAAGTCTATACCCTGGAGGAGACGTGGTACTTGGTATCATAAGTGACCCCAAGTTAACCCATGGTCTGTCATTACACTAGTAAATTGAGTAAACATAAGCGGAAGCTTTATAACAATATAATTATTAAAGAAAATTAGTTTGAAAAGAGTTAATATATCTGAAAACAGTACTGGATAACTGTGTATGAAAGCCAAATACTAACCGATGAGTTGCTGGGACAAGCCCCAGCTAACTCTAAAATCATTCTAAATAAAACAAACTAAAATAAAATATCATCCTCAAAAGATGAGGACTCACCCAATGAAAAAGTTGTTGCTATCGTCGGAGGGAACTACTAACGATGCTAGGACTGAGAACCTACGCCTATATCATAATATGATACAACATGGAAAGTATGCATCAGTACTTTGAATGTACTGAGTAAGTGAGAGATACAGTAAGCAAGAAGGAATAAGTAATTGAACTGAAATAAAATGAAATGACCAACTAAATACTGTAAACTGATAAAACTTAACTATAACTGATATGGTAAATAGTGACCCTGGCTGATGGTCATAAACATGTCCTAGAATTGAGATACGAAACTGAGCTAAACTGAACTAAGACTGTACTGACAAGTGAGAGAGTCTATAACCGACATATAACCACGTGAGCTAAATGTGGAGTTTGATATATACGCCCCATCGATAGGACCCAATATACCTTGCCAGGGTATAAAGGCATGAATTGTGAGATCACTATCTAGGCCCATGTGTCTAAATTACCTACGGTGGCAACATAGTTCTAGGAACCTAAGTGCATTGGAACCCCGATCCTCTCGGTGCAACTGGATAGTCCTATTCTGACTACTAAGTTGATAGCTCAAAGCTAGGGCCCAAGAATAAGTCAAGGATACTTATTTGGAAGTACCCTAAGAGTCTTATTAGAGCGAATAATTGTAACTGGTGTTCTATGACTGGACAGAGCTGCTTATCTGGAAGCATCGTAACCGTCTATAGAAAAAACTGAAACCGATACTGGTAGTTCTCAGACTGGTCAGAGCTGCTATCTTGAAGCGTCATAACCGTCTAAAAACTAACTGATAACTAATAATTGGGAGGCATTATTGACACCTCAAGAACTGTCTATAGTTAAATTGATTAGCTGACATTACTGAAAGATATTGAAGATACTAAGAATTTGACTGAGACTGAACTAGCATGACACTGATTGAGAATTCATATGATAGTAATAACATGGGAATTCCAACACTGATAGAGCCAAGCAACATTAATGTATATTCAATTATGCAAGACCCTAGTTACTGCATTTACAGAGTTAAGGCCAAAACCATTTAAAGAAAAAAAGTATCAAAAGGATTACAAGTAGTTCAAATATAGCAAAAAATAATATGAACAACATTCCACAAGAATTAATCGGAATCTGACCGAAAAATTTTTCTAATTCACAATCTCTGGGCTAGAACTAATATGAGATTATGGAACGGTTTTGGGAAACAAGCGAAGAAAAATTATCTTGTGAAATACCCACATACCTGGTGTAGAAATCCCGGAGAAAACCCTTGAGAATTCGGAGAAGAAAAATTGAAACCCTTGCTGTTGCTCTTTGTTTTCTGACAGAGTTTCTACGTTCTGACTTTCTGAGAATGAGAGGAATGAAGAGGGAACATCGCTTACCTCCCTAAATCCCCTGAATATAACCCAAAATGACATAGTTTAGGGATTAAAAAGATGGTAAGTTACTAAAATAACCCTAGAATAAAATCTAGAAAATTACCCGACAGGGACCAACGGGTCATACAATGAGTCATTGGTTGATGCCACTACTCATTGGGACCAGTCGTTGGTCCTGGGCCCGAATTCAGTTTCACTGGAAATAGGCAACGATTGGGACCATGACTCTTTCGATGAACCAACAGGTCGTTGGTACCTCTCGTAGCCACTGGCGGAATTTGAATATAACAATGGACCCCCCTTCACTAGCGGATGATACCACGACTAGTTGGTTGAGATAACGCGTCATTTTCACCTCTCATCCTTACTATTGGAATCATGAAGAATTTTGGGGCTTGACACCAGGGGTGGACACAATGACTCGTTGTCACTAAAAGAGTTTGTCAACAACACCTTGGAACTTCAACTAACGAGTTACCCCACGAGTCATTACATCAAATGACGACTCATCATTTGACTTATGGGTTCCTGAAAAGGATTTAACAGATCTCTGAGCGGGGAAGGCAACGAGTGATAGGATGACTCATTTATCCTCACAACGGGTCATTCCATTGATACCCGAAGGACTACTGACAAGGCTGACCACTACCCAGACAATGGGTCGTTACTGTTGACAACGACTCATTTTTTCATCCGTTCTAAGAAAAATTTTCTGGTTTCCCCTAGTTTTTCATGCAAGGTCTGAGCTTGGTCTAGGAAATTTTTGGGGTGTTACGATATCTCCCCCTTGGGATAATTCTTCCTCAAATGAAGGCTAAAGCTGCTGGAAGACTGGGAAAAGAGCTGCAATTCCCAATCTAATGTTTCTGAAGGAGTGACTGACTCCAGATTGGATTTAGTCATACTATTTGAGTTGGCACAACTAGTGTGAACACTAAAAAAAAGAATAGAGCTCATAGTCATGGAAACAAATAGAGTACTGAGGAGGAATTTAGTACTTGATGTTGAAGGTTAACTGGAAGGGAATAAATGGGGATATTTTGCCATCATTTCTACTTCTACCTCCCATGTTGCTCCCTCAACTAGTCGGTTCCTCCACAAGACTTTCACTGAAGTGACTTCCTTGTTTCTCAGCAAACTAACTTGACAGTCTAGGATATAAACTGGGACTTCTTCATAAGAGAGACTATCCTTCACTCCCACACAATCTAATGGCACAACTGAGCTCGGATCACCGATGCACCTCTTTAATAGTGACACATGGAATACTAGGAGCATATATTCTAACTCTGAAGGGAAATCTAACTCATAGGCCACATGCCCATTTGCCTCAGAATCCTCTAGGGTCCTACATACCTCGGACTGAGTTTTCCTTTCTTTGCAAACCTCATCACCCTTTAATGGGTGAAATTTTCAGGTAAACCCAATCATCTACGGGAAATTGTAACTCTCTCCTCCTCACATCCGCATATGATTTCTCTCGGCTTTGAGTTGTATTCGACATTTCTTTGATGAGTTGCACTTTCAACATAGCTTTATGAAATGAGTCTGGTCCTATCAAGGTAGCTTCGCTAACATCAAACCACCCTATAGGAGTCCTACACCTAATACCATATAATGCCTCAAATGGGGCCATCAGAGTACTGCAGTGGTAGCTGTTGTTGTATGCAAACTCGATGAGAGGTAAGTCATCATACCAACTTCCCCTGAAGTCGACCACAAAAGCTCTCAGCATATTTTCTAAGGTGAAAATAGTCTGCTAAGCTTTTCAATCTGCTGAGGCTGAAAAGTTGTGCTGAGCTTGACCTGAGTACCAAGTTCTTTCTGAAATGACTTCTAGAAATACGAGGTGAACTGTGTGCCTCTATATGAAATGATGGACAAGGTCTCCCTTTGCAGTATTACTAACTCCTAGGTGTACAACCTAGCATAATCATCGGTTGAGTCTGTAGTTTTAACTAGGAGGAAATGTGCTGACTTAGTCATCTAATCTACTACTACCCAAATTGGATCATGTTGTCGACGAGTACAAGGGAGACCTGTAACAAAGTCCATATTCACTTATTCCTACTTCCATGTGGGTATGCTGATATCCTGAGTTATACCCCCAGGTCTCTGATGTTCAACTTTAACCTGCTAGTAGTTTGGGCACTTAGCCACGATTTCTGCAATGTCCCTCTCCATGTCGTTCCACTAGTAGATTTCTTGTACATCACGCTATATCTTAGTGGCACCTCGGTGGATAGAATATCTGGAGCTATGTGCTTCTGCCAATATTTGATGTCTCAAGTCACCTACATCAGGTACACATAATCTTCCTTGGTAATGTAGCACATCATCTCCCTCTTTGGAGAAATCCTCCACTTCCTTTATGAGAACTGCTTCTTTCAGCTTAGGCAGTATGGGATCTTTATCCTGCTCTAACTTAACTTCAACCACTAACAAGGATTCCGACGCGCTCTGCATTACTCCTCCTCCTTCAGCTGAATCAACCAACTACACTCCCAACCGAGATAACCTATGAAATATCATTTTCTAATTCTTTTATGCCCACATCAACATGAGCAATACTCTTCATAGACATTCTACTCAAACCATCCGCCACCACAATAGCCTTGCTTGGGTGGTGTAGCATGCTCATGTCATAATCCTTCAGTAACTCCAACCACCTTCTCTACTGAAGGATTATATCCTTCTAACTGAACATGTACTGAAGATTTTTGTAGTCGGTGAAAACATCCACATGAACCTCATAAAGGTAATGCCTCCATATCTTTAAAGCAAGCACCACTGCTGCTAATTCAAGATCATGAGTCGGATAGTTCTTTTCATGAACCTTGAGTTTTCTGGAGGCATAAGCTATCACCTTACCTCGCTACATCAAAACACAACTGAGGCCGACTCTGGAAGCATCACAATAGACCACAAATCCATCTGTTCCTCCTGGTAAGGTCAAAATTGGAGTTGTTGTGAGTCGAGTCTTCAGCTCTTGGAAACTCTTCTCACATGCATCTGACAACTGAAACTTCACCTTTTTCTAAGTTAGCATAGTCAAAGGAGATGCAATAGAAGAAAATCCCTCTATAAACCATCGGTAATAACCGGCTAGACCCAAGAAACATCTAATATCTATTGGGGAAGTAGGTCTTGGCCAGTCTTTCACCGCTGCAATCTTTTGNCACCGCTGCAATCTTTTGAGGATCTATTTGAATACCGTCACCCGAGATCGCATTACCAAGTAAAGCCACAGACTTTATCCAGAATTTGCATTTGCTGAATTTAGCAAACAACTGACGTTCTGTGAGAGTCTGTAACACTATCCTCATATAGTTAGCATGCTCCTCCTCATTTTTGGAGTACAACAAAATGTCATCTATGAACATAATGACCAATATGTCCAGGTACTACTTGAATACTATTCATTCGGTCCAGGAAAGATGTAGGGGAGTTAGCTATTCCAAAGGACATAACCATGAATTTATATTTACCATACCGAGTTATGAAGGCTATTTTTGATATATCACATTCCCTGACTATAAGGTGATTATATCTTGACTTGAGCTCTACCTTGGAAAAACAACTGGCTCCTTGAAGCTGATCGAACAAGTCGCCAATACTGGGTATGGGATACCTGTTGTTAATGATAGGTTTTTTTAGTTGCCGGTAGTTGATACACATCTAAGAGTATCGTCTATCTTTCGCACGAATAACACTAGTGCACCCCATGGAGAGATGATGGGCCTGATGAAACCCCTATCAAGAAGGTCTTTTAGTTGTTCCTTCAAGTCCTTAAGCTCAGTTGGAACCATTCTATAAAGAGGAATAAAGATGGTCTTAGAGTCTATAGGAAGGTCTATGCCAAAGTATGTTTCCCACTTGGGAGGAACTCTGGGAAGATCTTTAGGAAACACGTCAGGAAATTCGCTGACAACTGGAACTGACTGGATTGTTGGGGTCTCGAAACTAGCATCTTTGACCCGAACTAGGCGATAGATGCACCCTTTTTATTTGATCTTCCTTTCCTTGGCGTAGGAAATAAACCAACCCTTAGGCGCAGAACTACCACCCGTCCATTCCAGAATTGGCTCATTTGGAACTGAAATCTAACGACTCTAGTTCTACAGTAGATGGTGGCATGACTAGAGTGTAACCAATCCATGCCAAGAATAAGGCCGAAATCAACCATGTCTAGATATACTAGATCAACTGGAATTTCTTTACTTGATACTAAGACTGGGTAGTTTCTATACACCTGGCTGGCTCTAACCGACTCACCAACAAGGGTAAACACTGATAATAGTTATTAGAGGACTTCTGGACTGATTTCCAACTTAAACAGCTACATAGGGAGTCATGAATGATAGTATGCTCCTGGATCTTGTAGGGAATAGACATCTTTATGGAAGAGACATAACATACCCGTGACCATGTCAGATGAGCTCTCTAGATCCTGATGACAAGACAAAGCATAAAAGTAGTTTTGGCACTGACCTCCATCTGTACCTGAAGCGTTACCCTGCTGAGATGGACAGATTGTTGGGGCTGCTGAAGTGGTAGACTATGATTTCCCCTATCCTGCTGATGGACACTCCTTTAGCAGGTGACGTAGTTGTCCACATCTATAGCAACCCTCTTTTCCCAGGGGGAATTCACTTGGATGGTTCTTGACACACCTAGGACAAAATGGGTAGTGGTTGCTAGAACTGTAACTCTAGAACTGAGAGCTAGATGCTCCACCCTTCCTATCCTTACGGGAACGAAAAGAAGGGGCGCCGGCTGAGGTGGCTACTGGAGTCCTCTGTTGTTGCTGCTGTAGGCATCTACTACCGCTGGACCTCTGGTGGCCATAATCAAATTGACCCATCCTAGCCCGCTTGTTCTCCCGCTCCATATCCTTCAATATTTCTGCCTCAATCTGTTGGCCATAAACAATGAGGCTGGAGAGGTCAATATTCTTGATGAGCATCGCGGTCCTACACTTTTTAAGTACAAAGTTTAATACTCTTTTGAGGAATTTGAGCATGCGAGCCCTTGGCACAACTGCCATCTCTTGAGCATGCCTCGACAACCGAGTGAACTCCAACGCATACTCCTCCACGGTCCTGTTACCCTACCTTACGTTCATGAACTTAGCGCCCTTAGCCTCCGTCACCTCCCAAGGGAAAAATCTGTCTAGATATTCTATGGTGAACTCTTCCCACCCTACTGGTTCTGTTCTTGCTGGTCTCCCTTCCTTCCATTGATTGTACAAAATCTGAGCCACCCCTTTCAACTGGTAGGCAGCTAGATCATCACTCTCCGCGAAACTAACACCCATAATTTAGGTGATCTTCCGTACCTCATCTATGAACTCCTGTGAGTCCTATCCCTCCTTGAATCAATGAAAAGATAGAGGGTTCATTTGGGTGAAATCCTGACCCTGGTAGCCACTGTAGACCTATTTGTATTCATTGGAACCACCTGGTTGTTCACATGATTGGTCACCGTCTAAGTTAGCAGTTGAATCACAGCTCGAAATTCTGCCGATGACACTTGATCTTCCTTAGGGGCTGCTGGAGTTGGTGGGGCAGGTTGGTTGGCAGTGCCAACCCTCCTCTATTTCCTCATTTTGGAGGCGTAGTTTCATTTAGATTAATAGAGCATTGAGTTAGGAGGACATTGCTGGAATTAGAATTTAATGCACGATAACGAGTATGAACAAAAGGGAGTTTTTCCTAATAACATCTTGAAGACTCCTCATCAAAAGTGTGGCACACTTCACAACCATGAAAAGGACTCTACTCGACGTGGCTTTCAGATATCCTAGGATACTATAAACCTAGTGCTCTGATACTGAATTTGTCATGACCTGAGTCTATACCTTGGACAAGATATGGTACTTGGTGTCACAAGTGACCCCAAGCTAACCCATGGTCTATCATTATACTGGTAAACTGAGTAAACATAAGCAAAAGCATTATAACAATATAATCATTCAATAAAACTGGTTTGAAAAGAGTAAATATATCTGAAAACAATATTGAGTAACTGTGTATGAAAGCCAACTACTAACTGATGAGTTACTGGGACAAGCCCCAGCTAACTCTAACATCATTCTAAATTAAACTGAGTGAAAGAAAATATTGTCCTCAAAAGTTGAGGACTCACCCAATGTCATTGTTGTTGATATCGTCGGAGGGAACTACCGACGATGCTGAGATAGAGAACCTGCGCCTATATCATAATACAATATAGCATGGAAAGTATGTTTCAGTACTTTGAATATACTAAGTAAGTGAGAGATAAAGTAAGAATGAAGGAATAAGTAACTAAACTGAAATAAAATGAAATGACCAAATGAATACTGTAAACTCATAAAACTGAACTATAACTGATATGGTCTAATGACCCTTGTTGATGGTCATAAACATGTCCTAAAACTGAGATACTAAACTGAGCTAAAATGAACTGAGATTGTACTGACAAGTGGAAGAGTCTACAACCAACATATAACCACGTGAGCTAATGTGGAGTTCGATGAATACTCCCCATCGATAGGACCCAATATACCTTGCCATGGTATAAAGGCATGAACTGTGAGATCACTATTTGGGCCCAGTGGACTAAATAACCTACGATGGCAACATAGTTCTAGGAACTTCGGCGCACTAGAACCCCGGTCCTCTCGGTGCTAACTCCTACTCCCACTAGATACTTCTAGTCTGGCTACTAAGTTGATAGCTCAAAGTTGTTGCCCATGACTAAGTTAGGGATACTTATTTGGAAGTACCCTGAGAGTCTTATCGGACCAGATAACTATAACTGGTGTTCTATGACTAGCCATAGATGCTTATCTAGAAGCATCATAACCATCTAGAGAACAAACTAAAATTAATACTGTTAGTTCTCAAATTGTTCAGAGCTGTTTATCTAGAATCATTGAAACCATCTAAACAACTAACTGATAACTGATAACTGGAAGGCATTACTAGCACCTCAAGAATTGACTATAGTTAAATTGATCAGCTGGCATTACTGAAAGATACTAAAGATACTAACATTTTGACTGAGACTGAAATAGAATGCAACTGACTGAGAATTCATATGATAGTGATAACATGGGAATCCCAACACTGATAGAGCCAAGCAACATTAATGTCTATTCCATTGCAATTACCGCATTGATAGAGTTAGGGCTAAAACCATTTTAAAGGAAAAAAGTATCAACACGATCACTATGTACTGGAAATAAAGCAAAAAATAATATGAACAACATTCCAATAGAATTAATCGGAATCTGACTGAAAAATTACTCTAATTAAAAATCTAAGGGCTAGTACTAATAAGAGATTATGGAAAGGGTTTGGGACACAAGAGAAGAATACTTCCCTTTGTTGAATTCCCACATACCTTGTGCAGAAATCCTGGAGAAAACCCTTAAGAAATGTAAGAAGTAAAAATCCTTACTCCTTCTCTATGCTTCCTAACCGAGTTTCTACGTTCTGACTTTGAGAGAATGAGAGGAATGAAGAGGGAATGTCGATTACCTCCCTAAATCCCCTAAATATAACAAAAAATGACATAGTTTAGGGATTAAAAAGATGGGAAGTAACTAAAATAACCATGGAAGAAATCTGGAGAACTGCCCGATAGTGACCAACAGGTTACACAATGAGTCATTGGTTGATACCACGACATGTTAGGACCGATTGTTGGTCCTGGGCCTGTATTCGGGTTCACAGGAAATTGGCAACGAAGGGGAGCAGGACTCGTTGGATAAATCAATGGGTCATTGGTACCTATCGTGGCCACTGACAGAGATTTGAATATAACACTGGACCCCCTTCTCTAACGGATGATACCATGACTCGTTGGTTGAGACAATGAGTCATTGTCACCTCTCATCCTCGCTACTAGAATCCTAATGAATTTTAGGGCTTGACACCACGGGTGGACACAACGATTCATTGTATGATTCAACGGGTCATTGTTGCCACTCGTTGTCACTAAAAGAGTTTTTCGACAACACCTTGGATCTCCAACTAATGATTCAACCCATGAGTCATTATAAAAAACAATGACTCGTCGTTTGACTCGTGGGTTCCTAAAAAGGGTTTAACTAATATCTGAGCAGGGAAGGCAACAAGTGATAGGAAGACTAGTTGCTCCTTACAACGGGTTCTTCCATGTCTAGTTGGTCCCCGAAGGACAACTGACGGGGCTGACCATAACCTAGACAATGTGTCGTTACTGCTGACAACGACTCGTTCTTGGTCGTTCTGAGAAAATTTTTTTGATTTCCCCTGGTTTTTCTTGAAAGGTGTGAGTTTGGTCTATGAAAGTTTTGGCGTGTTACATGAGCGGTCATGACCTGTGCTAACATCTAAAATGCCTCCCTGAACATGGCATGACTGACCTTCTTGGGCAAGTGATCTACTAGAGCTGGTGAAGCTGGATGATGCCCATCTCCATTGCCATTTTCATGGCCATTTCTGTTGCCATTTATCCTTCCATGGACATAGAATCGATGTTTACTTCTGAAAACGCTTATAGCATGAGCAAGAGGAATAGAGAGAGGTACTTCATCGAACAATATAGATCATTAAAGAAGGGAAATTTCCTAAAATGACTTGTAGCCTTCACACCAACGGGAAAGACTCTACTTAATGTTGCTTTTAGACACCCTAGTACACACCTAAACCTTCGATCTGATACAAAGTTTTTCACGAACAGAGCTAAGACCCGGGACCGAGACACCGAACCTAGAACTACGAATGGCTCTAAGCTAACCCATTATACAAACATAGCATTACTTAAGAGCAAAAACAAGTGGAAATTAAAGCATAAATACGACATCAGCAGAAGTTTGCATTTCATAAGGATGAAAGCATAAATGCAACTAATCAATGCTCAAATGTCCATACATGATAGTCTGAAAAACCTTTACTACTATGGTGAGCTGATGGGACAATAACCCGAACTAACTCACTAGGTCTAAAACTAAAATTGATGATGTAAATGTCAAACTTATAACGTCCGCGGAGGATGGGGACTCACCCAAGCGTGAATAGTACTGAACTAATCGGGAGCGAGCTATCGGCGATACTAGGTTGGATCACTCGAATCCACATCATGACATGACTTAGCATAAAGTATGCGGTCAATACTTTTTATGTACTTAGTATGTAAGGTGTGTAAAACATGCTAATGAAACAATATTCTAAAATGGTGAGTATAAATCAATATAGGATTTTGAGAGTAAGGACTGCATGCTAAAAGCAAAAAATCTAACGTATACATATACATAAGCTATTCATTGTGACATAAACATAATGACCTAATTTTATAATTAGAAATTATATAACTTATCATGCATGAAATCATGCATGAAATCGTAAATGAAAGCTCATAAATGGATCAATTGGTCAAATATGCTATAAAACATAATATCAAGAGTCTTGAACTTGAGTAACTGAAAACATGAGGAATAATGGGAGAATTGTCATAACCGACAACCATCATGTATGAGCGCATGATGATCCCTCGTCTTCCTCATGTGGAGAAGAGCCATCCTAAGCCTTGCCAGGGCAAAGGACAAATGAGGTGTGATATCATAGGTGTGCCCTCAGGCGGGAAAATCATTCTCTTGAGAGGTCCCAATAAGAATACATAATATGTTGTCATGTAGATCAGATAACGAGATCCTCAGAATACCTGATCTAGTCACTGCTAGACACTACTCCCAAAATATGGATATTGCTCATATAATCATATTCTCCAAAATAGCTTAAATCTGATTATTAGAAGTCTTGACTCCGAAACATTTCATAAACTGATCTTGTAAGCATTAACTAAAATCATAATAAGCATACTTAACGTTGCATGGGCTTGCCCAATTCATGTAACCATACATACTTGAAAAATAATTCATATTAAAAAACATGGAAGCATAAGTTAAGAATTCATAGACACTCATGCATTCTAGATATCTCATCATGCTTGAAATCATAGAATCATAAGCTTGATCTTACTAAAACATGCATAATGGGGCATAATTTTTATTAACTTGAAATCATTAATTTATAATTAAACTGAAGGTAAAAATCTGCCCTAATTAGTCATAAATCATTCATTGAAACATGAGGGAATTGGACCGATAGACATAACCTAGATAATTGCATGGATTGGGATTGAAACCCTAGAATTTCAATACACTTAATTGGAAACTTGATTTCATAAATTAGAGATGAAATTGGGTATGAGGGTGGAATACAACACCAATTCATGCTCCTACATACATAGTTAACTTGATTTCTAAGCTTGCCTTGAACACCCAAGAATATTGGGGAAGAAATTGATGAGGAGCCCTAGCTTGATCTTGAAAGTGGATTTGATCTTCTAATTAGAGTATTAGGATTAGAATGAGAGCTTAGGATGAATAAAATCCTTAATACACTCTTTAGGAGACCTAAAACAATATAGTTTAGGAGTTAGGAGCTAGGAAATTATGAAAACACCCTTAATGAACCGGCTGGAAAAATGACTGTGCCAGACCCAAAGACCCACTCGATGATTCATCATCGCCACTAAAGCTAAAAACTCATCCTCTTATTATTCCCAACTCAATGAATCACTTAATCATTCGTTAGGGGACCTAACGATTCATTTTCCCAATCAATGAAGTACACTAGAATTCAATACCTTTTCCACCACTGCACACTTGACGGGTCATACCACAACTCGTGGGGAGTCTTAATTACTCATCATACCACCCATTAAGACTTCCAGTAAGATACCATTTTCTCCAACTTATCACCACGTAATGGGTCACTCAACGACCCATTAGGTCACTTGATGAGTCACTAAATTACTCATTTTGTGACTTGGTGAAGATTTTCCTATTTTCCCTATTTCAACCCTCGAGCCTGATCTTAGGGACATTTGGTGTGTTATAGTTTATACCTACAAACATCTAATCATGTGTTAGCCCATTTTCACAAATGCCATATAAACATAAAAATAACACACATAATTTCTTCAAGTAACATAGCTATGGATGGGAAAATTATTGCAAATAAGTGTGTAAATACGCCTTACACCACCACCCTACACTTAAACTATTGTTCATCCTCAAACAATCAACTAATACGCTACTCAAGCTTAACCACAAAATTCACCTTACAAGAAAGTCTACTTACACTTAGGACCATTAGAAAATTCAATCAAGATCAAATAATCTACTCAATAAGAATATAAAATCAACATTCAATGGTCATAAATCGAAATCATTTGGCTTCTAGAACAACCTAAACAAGATTTATTTGGGCCAACATGAATCATATGTAATTTTTGCAATCAAAATACATCAAAATCTCACCATTATATACCCCCTCAATATTTTGAGAGATACCCTTTCACTCAAATGATATATATAACCATTTGGACTTGGGCAGAGATACAACATTATCACTTATTCCCTCAAAGATCTCAACATGCATTAAAAAAAGTAACCCATAGGCTTGACCTTGGTGTAAATACTTCACTAATATAGAACATCAAATCTAAGATCAATTAGGACATAACATGGTTGTAATGTAGGCTAAGGGGCGAATAGAAAACATTTGGCCAAGATAATAACTATTCTCCCTAAGCATTTTAATACTTCATAATTCTTTCATTTTTTTAGCACATTCTTTAATCTTCCTAGTTTTCTCCCTGTACCTCCCTTTTATTTTAAAATTGCAACTTAGGTGACTAATGAGGAATTATTAACTTTAAGCTTATTCACTTTTTTATTTCCATTCTTTCTTTCCACATTAGCGCAAATGATGGCTACTCAGCGCCAGTCAATGCCGCCTACAGCGACAGAATCATCAGGTGGGCCTGGTAGTTCGAGGGTCCGAGAATTCCTGGCACTAGGTCCCCCACAGTTTACCGGGACAGATCGAACAGAGGACCCCCAGGA